>VWYP01023321.1:52820-64530 GCA_013400435.1 Pycnonotus jocosus
ATTAGAATTAAAACTAGATGAGAATAACAATCAACAATTCCCTTTATTCACATACAGCACGGTGGTTTAGTGAGTTAGTTGTAAGTCTAGGCTACAGATAATTTTTAAGTCATTCAGTAAAAAGTACTCCTGGAAAGCTGTCTCCCACCCAGTAAGATATTGTTTGTTCAGTCTCATCTGCTGCTCCATGTGGCCAGCAGTTGACCTCAACAAATCACTCCAGAAAATCTGAAAAGCCCATGCTGATCTAACAACATCTGTCACAAATTCTGTGACACAGCTTCTTGCAATGATAATGAACTGCAAGTGTCTTATCTAGATTGTTTCTACCATCTTCCAGGCTTTCTTATAACCTCATATAGTTAAGAGTCTCCAGCTACTACCATGTTAAACACCCTGATTTTAATTAAGATTTGAGTCAACCAAGACACTTCAGAGAGCAAGAAAGTATGGTCCTCAAATGCTTTTGTATTAATAGCCCTATTTCTTACTGTTTAATTACAGAAGACAACAAGCAGTTAAATGCAAAAAGTAATACAAATTATCCTCTTGGTCCTTTAAAGTTACACTTTAGTAACTGGGCCTGCCACAATTCACCTTATTTCTACCGCATTCTCTAAAAAAAAGAAGAATTAAAGCACCATTGATTCTTTAAACAAATAAAAACTCACCAAGCATACCAATCACTGGAACAGGAACAAAAACCACCCTAAAGTCACCCTTAACAAAATGTTCAAGTTTAACAACACAAAGGTTACCTCAAGAGCATGCCAGCAGTTCAAAATCTGAACTGAAATTCAGCTCCATGCAACAACAACAAGGAAAAGCAGAGGAAAAATTTGTTCAATGAATGGACTGACACAGTTGAATCAGTTTAAAAGTACTGAGAAGTTGAGGAATTCACACATCACAAACATAAGAAGTTTTGTTCAGAGTGACAGTGTATTTATTAGAAAAGGCAAAGAAGTTTCACTTCTTACACAGGTGAAGTGTTATATTTTCAAAAAACCATTACCCCCACCACTGCTCTTATTCTTGAAACAAGCTTGCTCCCACCTGTAAATCAACTATCACGCTCTCCAATGCATTCATTTACAGTTTTGGCACAAACTGGTACTGTATTTGCTGTCTTCATTTAAAACCCATAAAGCAGTTTTAGTGACTGATCATATGGCAGGATAAGCCTTTTTTTAATATACCCAGAGCCTCTGAAAAATTAATTTAAAACAGATACCCACATCTTTAAGGAAGAGACTTCTAAATTTAAGGGTGATAAATCTACTGTGGAATTCATATGCATAGCCAGGTCATTCAGTTAGGAAAAGGCAGAGTAATTAATTTCTTGAATGGGAAGATCTGAACATGGGACAGATAGCACCTTTAGTTTAAAATTACAGAAATTGATACAAAGGCTCAAAAACTGAAACTGCTTTCCCAAACAGAAAAGACAGCTCCTGAATAGCTTTTTAAATATTGAAATGCAACAAAGGGTTTTGTTACATAAAATAGAGATGCTTTCAAGAAGTCTTCCCAACAAGAGGGCAAATAAAGATCAAGGTAAAGCCCTGTGTACGTAAACAGGTCCTTCCTTTAAAACTTAAGTCAGGTTACACTGAATGAGCCAAAAGGTGAAAGTACCCAGAGAGGCTGCACAAGCAACTTGTTACTCCAAGTAATTCACTCTTGTGCCAGGAAAATTAACCACCAGCAAAACCCAAGAGACTACAGAAATGGAAGGACACTACAGACCAAGCTTCTGAGAGTGTCAAATCAAAAAGATCAGAGGGGGCAATTGCTCCATGTTCCCAAAACACAACATTATTTACACTCTTCCACAAATGGAAGCACTTGCCCTTAAAGAAACTCTATTTATAGAAAAGTAAAGTTGGTTCAACAAAATACTGGGTTTACACATGTAATTTTGAAGATGCAATAAAGCCCTTGAGAGTGTTGACAAGGTGGGCTCAAGTAAGCATTTCATCTCTACCCTGCTAAGAATTGAAAGAATAATCTGAGCAGCTCTGCTCCCTATTTTACCCCTCAATAGCTGTAGTGCCCTGCACAGATTTTACCAGGGCACACAGGCAGATGAAAAGCAGGTGACAAAGTTGGGTGCCACACAGGCTCAGTAAAAATTTCAGCTTAATACCCATTATCCAGGACTGCCTTAACAACATTTTCAATTCATAGGGACCTAAACACCTCGCTTGAACAAAACCAACTGATTTGCACCTTGTAAGTCTGAAGGAACAGCAACTGTATTTACAATTTAAGTCCTCTTTACATCGAGTCAACTGCAAAACTCCTGTCTGACTGACATTAGTCAGTCATGGTCATTTACAATTACTGAGTGGTAATTATGAAGCATGCCATAAGTGGATCTGTGTGGCATATTATTAACAGATTAAAAATCCATTAACTTGTATTCCTCCCCATCATTTCCTCACTATATCCAAGTATAAAATTAATTTTGAGTAAGATTATGTTGTTCCAGTTTGACATCACACTAGAACATGCAAGTCAACACAAATCAAGTTTGTTTTCCAGAAACTGAGGAAACTAATGTAGTTTTCAGATGGCAATATTAGTGCTAAGTGAAATATAAAAATAGTCTTTACTGAAAGCAAGGGTAGCTGTTAACACAATTTAACAGAAGTACAGAAACTCATTTTACAGTTAATTTAGCTTTTAAACATGAAGGAGATGCATAGAGGAGTAATTTAATAGGAAATGTGTGCCAGAGGAAACAGTCCATCTAACTTTTCAAAAGACAAGGAAAACCCACCTCTTCCTTTGAATTCCTGTGAAAATCTGTGTGGAAGTTACAAGTATGGGATTATCTCCTTGGATAAATACACAGTTTACAAAATGGCTAAACAAGTGTTTCTTACTTTTCAGAATCTTCTCAGATCAATAATATAAGGAGACACTTTATAATTATGTTGCAGTAGCAAGAACTATGATTAAATTAGACAGGGAACACCGGTGAAATCCTGGCTGTGCTGCATTCAGTGACCCAACTCCCACCAAACTGAACAAGAACAGATCATCCTGAGCAGAGAAATACCAAACATTTGTGGGATCTCTTTGCTTAAGTGAAGTAGACATTTAGCATCATAAATAAGATAAATTTTTCATCAATTTTAAGCATCCAGTAACAGTTACACTCTTTCTACCAAAAACTCTAAACACTAAGTGTTCAGTAACAAGGGAACCTACACTTTAAGTCCTCTCTCATTTGGCAAAATCTCTTGGCTATTTTTAAACTCAACTTACATCACTTTGATGTATTTGGTTTATTTTAATCCCGCTTCCTACCCTTAAGGGAAAATGAACAAATATGTATTACCAAACTCTGTCCTTCCTGATTTTACTGCGGGACCAAGCCCACATCTCTCAAGAGGGTGCTGATACTCACATCTTAATTTTTCTTCTCAAAACAACAGTAACTGTTTTCCTACAGAATCCAACTATGCTGAAATGTACAGGTTTGTTTCCCATACATTATTCAAGACCTAAGCTCCATTCTCACCATTTGTTGCTTTTACATGCATGGGGAACCAAAATTTTGCTGCTTAACAAGACTTCAATCTTACATGTATGTCATATTTCAAGCATAGAATTGGTAAGGGCAAATACAGTACACTTTTCAAAAGTTTTACAGAATTACACTAAATTAGAACTTTTAAAAAAAACCCTTTTTCCTCCCTACGTTTCCCATATAATTTTACTTGGGATGAAATTAATAAAATAACTGTGCCTCTGTATTTTGAAGGACCAAGCATCTACAGAAATAAACCTACTAAATCACTTCTAAAAGCTCACTTGTTTATGCAGTGGTGTACTCTGCTAATCCTTTAATACAACTATAGCAGAAATGAAGCTGTATCCCCATTCATATTTAGATACATTGCTGTGACTTTTTATTCCTGATCATTTTCAGATCAGCCTTCCTGCCCCATGCCATACTCTCCTTCTCTAAACTTGCTCAACCCACCTCCTCTTTCAGTTCTGAGAAAAGCTACTGTTCCACTTTCATTGTCTGTTACCCACAGCTTGCCAACTCTCCAAGCGTGTGATGGTCTCAGATACAAACTCCTAATCAGCCACTTGAAACTTGTGTAACATTTGGAAAGCTTTTCCCTTATTGTAGGGAGTAACTTTATAACATTTTAAATACTTAGTGTTTCAAAAAATTATTTACTAGAAACTAGCAGCATTGTTCTTGAATGGACATGCACAAATATAATTTTTGCTGTTACTCTCACCTCGACCTCCCAACTCCCCAGCAAAATTTGTATTTCTCTTCTGAATCCTACCATATCAACAAAGCTGACAAAAACCATCAATTTCACTAAAGCTTTGCTTGGTAAGATCAAGAGAAACAACAGCAAAGAGAAGAAACTTAAGATGAGAATGAGACTAATCTTTTCACAATTGCAAATTTTTTTTATTTATATTTTTTAATCTATAGTTTTCTTTTTCACCATATCCATAGCAGCAGTACATGCTACTATTTTAGCAGGATATAGGCCTGCTGAATTCTGAGCAGACTACTGTTCCCAAAACCTTAAAATAATGAGGCCTAGTATCCTGCACTTACATTTCACCAGCCTTTCCCAGCTTCACTTCCCACCCCCAAATGTACAGTTATGCTCTCCTCAATTTTAAATTCTCAAGGAAAAAACTCTCTCATTTGATGAACCAGCTAATCTGCAATCAGTTCCTGATGTATAGAACAAAATCCCTGTGAAGTTTCAGGGAGATCATGAGAAGTTCAAAACCCACAACTGCAATGAAAGAGAATATGGTAAGAAACATTTCCAGACAGTTTCATAGCCAACAGGAGTGTTGAGACTCCAAACACTGAGCTCTCTGCAGCCACTGGAGAGGAGCTGGTCTCTGCCCTCTCTTCCCACTTAAGCTTTTCCATCCTCTCAGCAGTTTCATACGATGCCTCCACCTGTAATGCACTCCTGGGCTCTTGCTTGTAGAAAATGACAGGTTTTGCCCGCACTTGGCTGCTGTCCTAGCAGTACTACAGACAAGAAGCCCAAAGAAAACCACAGAGCAGCCTCAGAGCATGGCAGATGGGAGCAGCACAGCAGATCCTGAAGGAGCTCTACATGACAGCTTGGAAAATACCAACAACAGGTGAATACCTATAAACTCATCAGTCCTGCTGCTGAGCTACAACAGCTACAGCTGGACCAAATGAGATTCATGTGCATTAAGAACCATGTGCTAAGCTCCAAAGCACAGCAGGCATTAAACCTCAACACAGTTCATGGGTTTGGGGTTGTTTTTTTAAAATACTGACATTATACAAATTTATCTTTCCTCTCATGTTCAAAGTAGTTTGAATTGGTTTTGCTGAAACTAAGAAAATTATCCCGAGGAACTGTTGCAAATAAACTGTCCATACTTGGCATGGAAAACTTCAGTCCAAACAGTTTAGCAATGTTGTAAGCAGCTGAGAAAAAGGTCTTGTGAAGGAAAACTGGAGGCAACCTTGACAGTGATGATCTCTGCTTTCAAGTCAGAAACATACTATGAAATAGGCATGTTGTAGACAACATTATTCACTGGCCACAAATTCATCAAAACTTGAGAGAAACTAGTGCAGCAATTCTCTGAAGGAATCAATGACTCAGACTTTAAAAAGAAGTTACCATCTAGTTTCTAGTAGAGCATTTTGCCAAGGGAGTCTTCTAAAACAGGTCTTATTTACTACCTATTCATCTAATTGGGCAGCAGCTCCAGCCCTCCAAATCCACATGCTGCTAAAAGCCATAATTTTAACCTGCTGGGTTAAAACAAGAGTCAGAACAACACGGGTATAGAAGCTGAATTTTACGGCCTTCTCAATGGAAGTATTTTTTTCATCAGAACACAACACATATCCCCTCTGTGCTTAAAAAGAATATTCATCTGTCCAGAACTGTTGGTACAACACCTTTGTAAAAGCACAGAATGATTTTAAGACAGACAGAAGTTAAAAAACCCCCCGAAATCTATAGTTTGAAGTAAGGACCTTTTGATCAGATAGCCTGCAGCAATAACTAATTCCATTTGTATTTCCCACAGCAACTATCATTAAATTCAGCACCTGCAAAACTACTATGTGACTAAACCAGAAAGCAACGAATATGGAAAAAGAAATCTGATACTCAGCTGGCACATGGAAGATGTGAAAGATTGAAATAGAAAAGTTCATGTGAAGACTGTCAATAGGCTCTATATTTAGGAGTTGCTTTTGATGGAAGTATATTCCAAGACCAAAAATTCAAGTCTACGGATAAAAAAGGTCAATTTGTTAAGAATTAAAGACTAAAATGTTCCGCTCCATAAACAAGGAACAGCTCCTTAATATAGAAAGAAATTCAAACAGCTCGTTTTTCATGGAACTACTACAGCTTTTTCATCTGCTACAGGTTGTTTATTTCTCAAGATTGTAACTTCACTAAAAAGGAAGTTTTGACTACTTCATAGTGCACCCTGCTGAGATTACAGTAAAACATAAACATAAATTCCTCACAGAACATCCTCATTCTGCACCTGAATTAAAGAGTCTCACTTTTAAGGAAAAACTCATCCAAGACGATCACAGTTGCAAGGGACGTTGAATACAAAAGGTGGAGGATGGGGGACTATAGAAGAGGAAATAACAATGAATCATGAGGGGTACAAAAAAACCCCACGTGCAAATCTCAGACAGAAAACTCTCCTTTCACTTAAAACTATTTATTGTGGCTTTAGTAAAAGTAAACCATTCTAAAACTTTGAAGCACATTTTCCCTTGGGGAGCAAAGGCAACTTAATACGACAAGAAAATTCCTCTCAGCTGTTTTTAATTCCACTTATTTATGTCACTCTGAAGCACACACACTATGACTCAAAACCAGTCAGAGTGAAGCTTGAAATGATCCTCAGATTTAATAACACTAAAATTCTACCGCTCAACAAGGCTGCTAGGCCGCCCTGCAACATTCCCACAAAAGCTTAGCTTGAATACAGGAACTGGTTTTCAGCCAATCCCAAGCTCTCTCTCAAGGGTTTAAGTAAAGAAAATATCCAAAGTTAACACCTATTTTACACCCAATATTTGAATGCTGACACTACACACTGGGAGGTCTTCTTAAAAATGTCTTCTCATTCCAGTACACTTCACCTCTGTAACTCTCGGCCCCACAGAAATCCCTCTAACTACTGCTAGTCCATGGCTGACAGATTTCTGGACCCCTTTCCAACTCTTGTGAGGGTAAGAGGCATCAGGAAATGTTTATTCTTTCCAGCTGCAGTTGACATGTTTGGTACAGGGAAAAAAAAAATCTATTTGCTTTACAACCTGACAGGCCATATTAACTGTACTAAATAAAAGCAACAAGTTGTGTTTTCTATTCACCACTTTACCTGTATTTCTACATGCTGCTTCAACCACAAATGACAGAGACAAGCATGCATACATCTACTGGAGAGAGTCAGATCAGGTTCCAAGGTCAAGTTGCATCTCTCTTTCAAAAATGAAGGTAACTGCCATGTTCTATCACAGTCTCTTAAAACAATTTCCTATTGGGAGGAAATTATCACTTCTTAAGACAACAAAATGATACTCCCTTTGTCAGATTTCTTTAAGAGCAGCACTCTCAGAATTGTCCATGAAATGACAAAATCCTGCTGTGTTCCAGCACATTTTGGCTGAAGATTCTTCAAAATTCTTTTATTATGCAAACTTTAGGTAATGAAATTAGAAGATTGGAGGGTGATTAAATGCTTTCTTTTTCTTTTAAATATAATCACTGTCTTCAGTACTTCTTCAGTTGTTAAATTATACAGTAAGATGGACACTGTCCTGAACAATGCTTTAGGAAATCTCCTGAATTAACTGAAGAACAAATTACTATATTATTTTGAGTATCCTGCCATCAGTTAGGTTTTGCTGAGCTTTCATCTAAACAGGATAGATATCATTACACACAAAGATAAGCTGAATGTTAATCACACCACACAATCTTACCATCCTTCCACTCAATCTCACTCCCTCAACACCTCTGAAGGGAAGAGTTCCTGCTCTGGGGTACTCCTTGGGACTGTTACCCACTGCCAAGAGATGTGATGTGTCACTGCTAGGAGAAGAAATACACAGCCAAAGCACAGAATTTTGGTAATTTAGAGCAGCAGTACAATTAACTGAAGAAATATGTATTTTTAAGATTATCTGTCTAAAGGCTTTGAAACAATACAACTGTGAAAGCGTGTCTCACCATCTGAGCTGGCCATTTCAGTGGCAAACAAAACAGCCCCTAGAGAAAAGGAAAAATCTCACAGCACTCTCTAACCAAGAAGGTATTTTCTAAAGTGATGGGTAATTTCTATTTTGCTTCTGGAACATATCTCCCTCCAGAAAAATAGATGCAAGTGTTTTAAGCCAGTCTGACAAATCTACTGGGGAGTTTTAAAATACTTTTTATACTTATTTTAGAATATTTTCTCTTAAAAGCAATGAAACAAGACAATACCTATAAACAAGATGAAATATTTTACAGCAGCATGTTTTAGCGCTCATTTTTCACCTAAAAATATTCAATTTTCTCCCAATACAGGTTTGAAATACCTCAGGTTTAACATAAAGCAAAAACTTATTCTAATTACGTAAGTGTATGCTGAGCACCCACAGGCATCATTACAATGACTGCACTTTCCTTTTCCAGCCCATCCCTGGGAATTCTGGCTCACGATTCTGTAGATGATAGCATCAAAACTGGCAGCATCAAAACTACTGCTGAATTCCACATCAACTTTAAAGAGTAAAGCAAAGCTTTATCTTCCCAAGACATATATGATTAGAGCAGTTTTCTAAAATGATCCACTTGTAGAGAGAGCAAACTCCTTCCGGAACCTTTTTTGGTTTCAGGGGCAAGGAAGGTTTAAGAGGAAAAGGGGGAGAGAGAGCATTAACAGATGAAAAGAAACCATCCCATGCCCACAGCTACGTTCAGGACAAATCTAACATCACAAACCTAAGGGAGAAAAACAAGCAAAAGGAGTGCTGTTTTGACTTTCTGCAAACTGGCTACTTGGGACAGCGCAGCCCATAAAAGTGTATCTTGCCTGAAGCAGGTCTCCCAGGCAAGACTTCACATCTGAATCACAAGCATAAAGATAGAAGGGATTTTCCTTTAAGAACTTAAGGCAATTCAAACTACTATAAAACCCTGCATAACTGAAGAAATTCCTCTGCTGGTTTATGGCTTCAAATTTCCAAACATCTGAGCTGCTGATGCCATGCAAAATTTCTCAGTGTTACAAGTAAAAAAGCTGTAAAACCACACTCACAAAACTACAAGACTTAATAATGCAGAGTTAAAAATTTAATATTAAAGTCCCAGCTCAGCAAAGAACGTAAACTTGGACATTTTGCTGATTTAAGCTGGAATTGCTCCCTGCATAACACACGTATGTTTAACTGTTTGCTGGACCAGGACTCAAACTTTCTGAAGTCTGCCATCTATGTGCAGTATTTACCCAGGGCCTTTACAAAGTCTCAAGTGTGGTTTCTAAAATTCAGCTCTGAGGAAAATGTATTGTCTAAACAGCATGGGAACAGCAGAAACTGAACCTTGATTTCAAATAAATTACCCAGGTTATAAATCCCTCAAATTAAAGTAGTGGACCAAGACAGGACACAACTTCACAGAGAAAGGAAAGCCCAAAACAAGTAGCAAGAACACCCCTGCTGTTGTTAAAACTAACACCCAGAACCACTGCAACAAACATGTTTAAACCAAACAAACAACCCTGCCCTTGTTACTCCCCTGCCTAAGCTTATTTCCAGCCAATAACATTTCTGCTAGGAGCCAGATTTATGATTCATGTACATCTGCCACTCAGAGAGCAGGGAAAAGTGACTGTTTTGAAATACTAGAGACACGATTGTAAATGCCATAAAAAACAGACTGAAAAAAAAAAAAAAAAAAGAAAAAAACCCCAACTCAGTACCTAGGAATATTTTTAAGTTTGCCATATCTTAGTCAGATTTTGGATATTTGCTGCAAATCAGATTTTTTTCCCACCATCATGTGATGCAGCTTCAAAAGCCTTGAGACTTTAAAGGCAGTGGAAGCAAAATTAACATGCTAGGTCACGTTAAGGTAATTGCTCTCCCTTATTTTTCAAGTCCCTGACAAATGCTTTAATAACAAGTCTTGCATTGTCTCCCCCAAAACGTAATTTTTTTTGTAATTTTAAAAATATCCAAATGTTCAAAGACACAGAAGGTTGCGATGAACTTCGCTTCATTTTTGTAACCTAATGAACTGAGCCTTCTCAGATTTGAGCTGCAGCACAGTGCATAAAACCTTCACTGCCTATTTTCTGTTTCACCAATGCCAGCATCCAGAGTTTTCATTCACTTGAGAGTGTTTCCACACAGCCCTGTGCAGGAGGAAGTCTCCGAGGCAACTCCTGGAGAGCAGCAGAACGCCGTTCCAACACTGTCCAGGAGCGGTGCGACCGCACGGAGCAGCCGAACCCCAACTCTCTCCGGTAACTCAGGATGTTGTGCCACGGGCAGAGTTCCTCTTCGCAAAATCCCCCGTGGGAGGAGCCACCGCTCGCTCCCAGGTTTTAGCGCTCAACTGCCTGCACTCCTAAAACCAACTTATCGTCTACATTTTCCTCAATAAGACTTAAAAACCACGCGAACCAGCCAGAAAAGGGGGGTGGCGAGTTAGTGCAGTCAGCGCCAGGGACAGCGAGCGGGAGGCGACCCGTGCGGCGCTGGCTCGTGTGAGCAGAGGAGGAATTCCTGCCGCGGGGTCCCTACCTGGAAAGCACCGGGGCAGGGGAGGACACGGCTAAAGGGCAGAGGGCGCGGGGCAGGGGCCAAGCCAGGGCAGGCGGTGTGGGCAGCGGCACCTGCAGCCGGAGGGGAAGGCGGGAGGGCAGGCTCGTACCTTTGAGCTGGGGCAGCGGCGAGAGCTCCACCGGGCTGCCCTGGCTGCGGAACTGCGAGGAGCCCTGCGAGCGCTTCTGCCTCTGCGCCTTGCGCACCGATTTCCGTGTGAAGCCATCCACCTTCTCCGCGGCAGAGATGGCCGCCGACATGGCTGGGCGGCGGGGCGGCTCTCCACGAGCATATATTGTACCGGAGGGAGAAGCGGGCGGGCAAAAAACAAAGGGGCTTAAAAAAAATTAAAAAAAAAAAAACCAAACAAAAAAACAAACACCAAAACCGAAGTCCTGGCTGCCCTCACGCACCACACGGACAAGGAGAGCAGCGGAGCGGGCTGGGGAGGCTCCCGGGACGCTCCTCAGTTCCTGCTTCCCTCGCCGTTTCCTCCCCGCGCGGAGCCGGCGGGGGAGCGGAAGGGGGGAGGAGGAGGAAAGGGAAAACAAACAAACAAACCCAAAGACAACTTTGCCCGGCGGGGCGGGGGCGGGCGAGCGCCAAAACTTTCCCTCCCGGGCTCCCGCTGTCCTCAGGGCAGGCGCGGCGCGACCCGCCGCGGGACGGGCTCGGTGGCGCCGCTGCCCCGCTCCCGCCTCGTTCGCTCCGAGTCCCCTTCAGTCGAGCCCGCTGTCATCGGCCGGACTCGCTCCTGGGCTTCAGCCGCTCGCTTCCACACGCCCCTTGTCCGCCTTCAGCCGCCGCCGGGCGCTCCCCGCGCCTCTGCCGTCATCCCGCCTCACCGCGCTCCGCCGGGGGCCG
>VWYP01023363.1:17403-32439 GCA_013400435.1 Pycnonotus jocosus
GGAGCCCCCGCCATGGCCTCCTGCGGCGGCGGCACGTCACCCCCCCTCCTTCCGGGGCCGGCACCGCGCCCTCTCCGGGAGACTTCAAACTCCACCCGCCCACCCATTCCTGTGCCTTTCGGATAAAGCGAAGCTTGAAAATGCTTTAAAATACTCCACTGCGCGAGTAAAGGGTAGGACCATGTCGGGGTGCTGTCGCTTAGGCTGGGAGCGGCGGTGCTACACACTAGGAGCGTTGCTCCTGTGGCCGCTAAGCCCTGAGGAAAAAAGGACTAAAACCACTGGGAAGAGCCTAGCTCCGTCCTCTTGGCACTCTCCCTGCGGAGGTTAGTACAGGTGGATGAGATCCGCGGAGCTGCCTCTTCTCCAAGGCTGAAGGGCCATCACAGCTCCCTCGGCCTTTCGTCCTCGGAGAGATACTTTCTTGTCCCTTAATCATCCTTGTGGCCATTTGTTGCCCTCTCTCCAGTGTGTTCGTGTCTTCCATACTGGGGAGCCCAGAACCCAGCACAGCCCTGCAGGTGTGGCCTCAGCAGTGCTGAGCAGAGGGCAGGGATCCCCCTCCCTCGATGTGCCTCGTGCAACCCAGGATACCATTCACCTTTTCAGCAAGGGCACATTTTTGGCTCGTGTTCAGTTTTGTGTCTCCCAGGATGCCCAGATTCTTTCCTGTGCTCTGTTATCTTCCTCAAGACAATGAAATATAACGGCCTTTTGATCACAATAAACTGAGGGAAGTCTGTTAGGAAGGGGTTTTCTTTCTGACTTGAAATAGCAAATGAGCCATGAAAGGATTTAAAAAATAAACAAAATCTCAAATGCAAACTCATGAACAAAGAACACTCCAACTCCTAATTTCCCTGGTATGGGAGACCATGTTTGAGCTGAGACGATTTTTGTAGTCCTGTTTTGAAATCAAATTAATTGCTTCTAAAGATACCAAAATCAAGGAAGTGTTCCTTGACTAACCACAAAATAACAACCTCAAACCAAGCTATGCATTCAGAGCGTACCATTAACTTATAATTCATGCATCATATGCATAAAAGTGTATGAATCAGAATTGTAGTCAATGCCGGTAATGTTGTACATATATAGGGATTTCTAATATTTTTTGGTGTGCAACCCTTTTTTCAGGTATCTGCGGCTTTGAGAAACTTTCTCTGTGATGGTATTAGGCATGGTTTGTGTCTGTCTCAGATGAAAGTTTTGAGAAATTTTTAGCCAGCACATTTCAGCTGTGTCTAGCTTGTTGCTTTGCCAAGTTTTTGAGAGGAAACAATAGAATAGCTGCTGTTGGTGACTGCCCTCCCCCCTTCCCTTGGTTCCTTTGTGTTATGTTAGAGTGGAGCAAAAGAGCATAATTCCTTCTGGTTTCCACATTAAACAGTCGGGAAAAAAACCCCAAACCCTAGGATTGCTAATATTCAGCTTGAAAGTGTGACAGAGAACTGCCACATCCAGCCCCACACTAAGAACTTGTTTGCACGTGCACGTTTGAGATTTTTCTAATGTTCATGGTTGAACAGGCTGTAAATTTTATGATTGCCTTGTGTGACTTGATTGCAGGTACATCTGTGCCTTTGTACTGACTCTTTACACTTCTTTCTCCATAACCTGAAGGGAGAAGTCACAGGAAGACCCTGAGAGAACCTGGTATCCCGCTGGCTTCCAGTACAAATGGAAGAAAAGATCATGTGACATGAGGATAGAAGGAAAAAAGCCCACAGAAAAGAGAAGAATGCTCAGGAAAAGCTCTCGTGAGATGAGGACTAGGATAGGAAAGCATCTAAGCCTAGGATAGGCTGAGCAAAAAAAAAAAACAGCTAGGCCTCAGTTTTTATGAAAGGGACTAAATTTAAGACTAGGTAGAAGATAAGTCAGATATGAGGATGGGAACTAACCAGGGAAACTGTTACTTGTCAGCACACAATAAGACTTGATAAAAACCCAGTGAGGGGAGAGAAGGAATAGATTTTGCTGGATAAAGAGACTACATTCAGAAAGAATGGACAAAATGCTGCATAGCAGCTCATTAGGTGAATACTGGCACACTGAACAAGGTGCAAGTTCTATGGAAAATGGCTCTGTCATCATGCAATTGAAAAAAATTCCATCACCATGCAGGTCACAGAAGTGCAGTTACCCTTATACATTATAGAATGTTCTATTTTTAATGAGTAATACTGTTATTTTAGTAGGAACTTGTTTACAATGTAATTAAAAAGGTATTTCAAAATACCAAGTACTAAGGAGTAGCTTTGAACTATAGGTAGGATTTATGTAGCAGTAACAGAAACTGCCATCCCTGTAACAGGACTGTTTAGAGTAAATTTCTAAAGTTTTAAATTTCTAAGATTAGCCACTTAAATTAATTACACTTAATAATTTTGCAAATGTGCACAGAGAGTCCAACCATTAAAACATCATAGAGAAGGTTTCAGAATTAAACATTATTTCTGCCTCTGCAAAACTGAGGGGGAAAAGTTTTAAAAAGCAACCCAGCAGAGTTGATTCCATGTATCCAGTCCAAGTTTAAAGTACTGGAATTCAGTTTTTACAACATCAAAATGGTAATCTGTCTGGTTAGGAAATAGGCCTCAGTGGTGTGAACTGCATAGATAGATGAAAAGAATGTAGCCCAATTCAAGACTATTGAGAGATTTGATTTCGTTTTTCTCCAGCCATCTCTGTCTTGCCCTGAAGTTATCACAAACTTCCCTGATGACAAAAAACTGTTTTGGGTCATCCCCTCCTCTTTTTGAAGCCCTTCTCACTTTGACCTTACTGTGAAGCTAAACTGAACAGTTATTGAGTACTTCGAGTAGTCTGCATAGGATTTAAAAAATTGGCAGAGTGAGTAGGTCTCAGTTTCTCTTGTATTGTCTTTTGGGCTGGTTTTCAGTGATCTGCAATGCAAGCAATCTACTGTAGAAGCTGTTCTCCCGGTGGAATGATTCACTTGGCATCGATCAAGAAGAAAATTGGTGGTGAACCTTTATTTTTCATAGTTACCTCTCTTATCAGTCTTTACAAGACTGTTAAAAAGTTCTAATGCTGAGACCTCCTGCCACTTTCTTACACTTAATGAAAAGGTTTAATTATCACAGAACCA
Source organism: Pycnonotus jocosus (assembly GCA_013400435.1). Classification (NCBI taxonomy): domain Eukaryota; kingdom Metazoa; phylum Chordata; class Aves; order Passeriformes; family Pycnonotidae; genus Pycnonotus; species Pycnonotus jocosus. The sequence continues at coordinate 20,519 of VWYP01023363.1, forward strand.
CATACAACCGATTTTTAAGCCTCCTTTCCTCTGGCAAATAGGCTAGACAAGGCAGGTATATGTGTGTTTTTCTCCTAAGTTGCGCTCTGCTTCATCTTTGCCCGCTCCCCTTTTCTAGTGATTCTTTTGGGATGGGAGGCCACCAGACCTACTGATCAGGACGTGGCTGGGAGCAGAAAGCAGGGGTTTGTTATGAGTTCCACTTGTCATTTGCCATGATGATAAGTACAGGCAGGACAGCTGTGTATTTCTCTTGAATTTTTCCTCTCTTTACCACTTGACTTGAAACAGTAAAACATTCTCTTGCTCTATATTTGTACAGGGGAGTCCCAGTCATGTATCCAAATTCTAGTTGTATTCTACCCCAGTAGGTAACAATAACTCTTATAGTTTCTTGCCTCCACAGACCAGAGTTTTAAACTCTCTCAAAATAGAAAAATTCCAGTATCTCACCTGAACATGCATGGTCCTCCTTACTACAGGAAGTGCAAAAACTCTTAATGCTTGAAAAAGTAGTGGATGATAAATTCCTGGAGATGCAAAGTTCTCAAGAAATTTTAGCAGGGATTTGAGAAGCAGCAGTGGCAATTCTTCCACCAAGTTACGTAGACTTACAGCAATGCTTCTGTTCCATGCTAGATTTTTTGTTGAATTTCAAGCTAGTACTTCCTTGCAGGCTAGGACAAGTAATTAACTTTAGGGTTAGTCACATGCGAAAAAAAGTTTTTAAAAAATCAGGATGATATACTGGGAATGGCATTTATGATTAATATTAAGTGAATACGGTTACTCCCTTTGCAAAAACCTTAGTATCACGAAGTTGAAATGTTTTAAACTCTTCCCTAGCTGAAGAAGTATAATAGCATCAGGAACAGAACAGAATAGAACAGAATAGAATAGTTCATTTGGAAAGGATCAACACTGATCATCTAGTTCAACTGCCTGACCACTTCAGGGCTGAAACATTGTTAAAATGTATTATTAAAGGTAGAATCCAAATGCCTCTAAATACCACCATACCTGGGGCATCAACCATCTTTTCGGAAGCCAGTTCCAGTGTTTCACCACTCTTGGTAAAGAAATGCTTCCTAATAATATCTAGTCTGAATCTCCCCTGGAAAAGCTTTGAGCTGTTCTCAGGCATTCTGTCACTGGCTCCCAGGGAGAAGAGCCCAGCGCCTTCCCCTGCACACCTCCTCCTCAGGAACCTGCAGAGAGCAATGAGGTTGCCCCTCAGCCTCCTCTTTGAACTAGACAAAACCAGAGTCTTTGTGTAGCACTAGACTATTACTATAGAGACAATGCACTAACAATAATGCTCGTCAATTATAATTGTCAAAAATCCACATAAGCATTAAGTCCCCATCTCTGAGCATTTAACCATTACTACATTCATTTTTACTGAAGTGATCATAGGACTCATTTAGATTAAATGGGCAGATAGTTTGCAGTTTCTGCTATCATGAAGCAACAGCAGCATTGCTTGGGAGGTCATTGTAATTGACCTCAAAGAAATTGTTTCAGTGTGATCCCATCAGTTCAGGCAACACTGATCTTTCTTGCACTATTTCCTCAGAACGACACAGAACATCAGCAGTATATATCTGTGGTGTAACAAGTTCCACACCTGACCTCAGGGCTGAATGATGTGAACCTAGAGATACACATTCCTGGGTTCTTGACCCAAGTGTGCCACTCTGCTCAAGGGCTAACTAGTAAGATCTTCTTCAAGTAGAGTTTTATCTTAGGCTATGCGGGTTTGCATTAGTAAAAGGCCATTAAGACTAGGTTATAAGATGATGATCAGAAGTCCTTGTTGTCAGAACCATCATAGCACAAAACGGTCTGTAGGCATGAAACCTCATCTCTCTGCTAAATCTGATGTCAAAAGTGCTGAAGGACAGAGGTCTTGTCACAGTATTAAAAGATACTTAGGCTGGGCATAAAAAAATGTATCTGTTGAACTGTTAAAGGAGTGCTGAGTCAGTCTTGTGAGTGCCTCAATCACACTGATTGCTGAGGCTGTAAATTTCACTTAAGAGATAAAGATTTGTTTTTCTGTTGAAAGTCTGCAGAAAACAATTTCTTACTCTGTCATGTTGGCTGTGCTGGGTACGTTTGCTGTCTCAAGTGTGTCATTCCAAGAAAATGTCCACATGTTAAAAGGTTAATCCTTAATTTTACATTCTCTCATAGTTAAAATAGCTGTCAAATATAGCTGCCTTGCATTATATGCTGTATGAAATGGGTTTCTTAAAAATATTTTGGGACATTGTTAGGAAGCTGAACATAAGTAGCTTGGCAATGCCTTCTCTTATTAACTGGTCCATGTGTGTCAGGTATGGCTCAATGAATTTCCAGCTGCATAGTTCATATAGGTCATAGCATTATTTTTCCTGAGCAAACATTGAAACAACACTCATGCTTTTCTCACTGTTACAGTCTGGTTATTTTTTCATTGTCTTTTATCAGGATTTTCATCAATGTTTCCCCTCAGCTTCCAGATTGTTCACAATGCAGATGCAGCAGTTCTGTTCACTGGGCTGGGCAATGGCAATCACGTTACCCATGCCCTGCATTCTTTACATTAGTTGCTCATAGGAAAATAAATTTAATAGGTAGTACTAACTCGGGGTGGAAGGACACTTGGTTGGTTGTTTTAAAATCCATGACTGACACAGTAAGAAGGCCTAATCTCTGTTTGCTTTTTTCTGACACTTTTGCTAGTGACTATATTTTGATGCAGCCTATTGCCTATGAAGGTCAGTTTAGTATAGCAGTTTACACTGATATAGCTCTTGTGGGTGATACTTAAGACATGAAGCAGCTGTATTTGAGTGCATTTTGAACCTTAGATTTTTCAGTACTATTTTTATGGCTGAATTTATATTTTCCATGATTATTTAAATTTTTAGAAGCCCTGTGATGCTTCTGACTATAACATCTTAGGTATGAAATGAACCTCGCTGTTAACTTTAACGTTCTGTCAGCACTACTTCAAGGCTACAGAGCTTTGTCATTCTGTATTTCCCAGTATCTTCTGGAGAAGCCCTGCTTAAAGTGCAAATTTTAGTGTTTCAGGAAAAGTTTAAGGCATTTTTTTTTGCTATTTAAGGGATCCCATATATTCTTCTAATAATCATTATTAAGAGATGTTCTGAATATTTTAGATCCCACAGGGGTGACTGCTCTGAAGTTTCTGGATTTAATTTCTGTATTCTCTATTATAAAAGGAATAAAAATTTTGTAGGTAGAAATTCCCAGCCAGCATTTTTCTTTTAATTTTTCTTTAAGCTTTTTTTAAAAAAGATACAGTACGGAATTATTTGTGGCCTGATCCTTGCTTTAAAACAAAACAAAATAAAACAAAACAACAACAAAAAACCCAAACAAAAACCAAGAAGACTACAAACATCCCACTTTGTACATAAGTTCAAAATTGTTTTATTTAAAGGTTTAATGGGTATAATGGTCCAGCTGAGAGATCATTGCATTTAGCTTGTAGTTATTAAGCACTTAACACTGATAAAGGTTATGTTCAAGAAGCCCATTCGGATAAAGCACAGAATCATTTATGTCAATATATGTTGAGGAAATGTGTTTTAATTGAGAGAAAGGTACAGCAAAGAGTAAACCTTTCTTTATGTAGCCAGTAGCAATTACAAATAGCACAGTAGAAAATGTTTTGGTTCCATTATCTTCTTCATCCCTGCCACATTTAATGTCTATAACTTCACTTAACATAATGTGTTTCTTCTTTCTACCATCTTAAGTGTACGTAGAGCCACTGGTAGTCTTTAAATATTATATGAAAAGTTGTAATGACACCCTTTTGTGATTATTTGTATTAGAGATGACAGAGTTTTGTTCTGAAGTAATAGAAATGAAGGTTGAAAAGCACTGCATTTTCCTAGTAATTTCTATTTATACACTGTTTTTCTGTTTTGTATTGCTTCTTAACTGCACTTGGAGAGTTAAGACAGACCAAATTTATGCGTTGATCCAGATGAGAAGTGAAAGAAGAGCAAAAGAGCAAGAAATGAGGCATCAGCAGGAGTTGTAATTTGGGACATCTGTGATAGGTGAAAGGATTGGGAGATGTCAGATAATCAGTAAGAGTGCTCTTATGCACTGCAGAGTCATGAGGGAGAATGTGGCCATTAAACTATTAAGATGATAAACGGAAATGGACAGGACCCTAAACTATGTATTGAAGTAGGGGTCTTCTAATTTTTAATCTAGTTTTTTTATGAGCTGCTTACATTATACAACTCTGATAGGGAAATCTCTATAATTCTTGTTTTGTAACTGCTTATCACATCCTTCAAAGACCTGTGTCCAAGCGTATCTTCACAGCTAATCATGGCTGGTACAAAGAAAGTTTTAGTGCCAGTTGCAGTGTATGGAGGAGCGAGCTGTGGAATTCCCCTTACTTCAGTATGATGTCTGTGACATTGAAAAGTGACCGTGGACAATACAACAGGACATAAGAAACAGAAATCACAGGTAGAGGTCTTTACTAGATCAGCTGATTTAGTAGAAGAAACTAGACAAGCTTTTGGACACAAGACATTATTTACTCTCAAATAAAACCGTGGAATCAGTAGTAGCCTTACTCGTTTTACGGCATATCGCAATAAACCTCCTCCCTAACTTCTCTGGTAATGAGGCAAACTACCTGTTTCTCTTCCCTGATACTGTCTCCAGCATCATCCCCTGACTAACTTCTCTTTTACTTCAAAGCTGTCTGCTCTCTTTTCTTTCAGAGATGATGTAGCTGACATATACCTAGCTAAACTCTGAGCAATTGCCTTCAAGTTGTATATAGGTCAGCTAATTTTATTTAGCTCTGCTACATCATTTTTGGACCCATGAAAAATATTTTAAAAAGCTTGTGGGTTTTTTGTGGGTTTTTTTTGGTTTTTTCTTTTTTGGGGGGGGGGGGTGGTTTTGGTTTTGGTGGTGTTTTTGGCNCTGCTACATCATTTTTGGACCCATGAAAAATATTTTAAAAAGCTTGTGGGTTTTTTGTGGGTTTTTTTTGGTTTTTTCTTTTTTGGGGGGGGGGGTTGGTTTTGGTTTTGGTGGTTTTTTTGGCAACTACTGGTTTGATGCAGCATAATACCTCTTGCCCCAGCCCTGTAAATGTTCCAGGCCAGGCTGGATGGGACCCTAAGCAACCTGTTCAAATAATTTACATTCTTGCCCATGGTGGAAGCGAGGCAGGGGTTGGAATCAGATGATCTTTCAGATCTCTTCTACGCAAGCCATTCTATGATTATCTGCAAATCTAATAATTAATTTTTGAGAGATGAAAACATGAATGAAGAAAAACTTGAATGCATACTGGATCCATCATACTGAAAAGAGCAATGACATGAGTTTTACTGATTTAAGAGCTATTACATTTTACGTTTATCTTCAAAGCCTTGCAATTCCTTACCATATAAGGAAGCAGGCCAGAAATGCTGATCTTCATAACCCCTAATATAGGAATGTCTTACTCTGCACATTATGAAGGCAGAAGCTTTTCCAGGGCCACGTAGCTTTTGCGACAGATCTTGGTATCATTTTCGGGTGCAAGTGCATTTCTCACCCTTTTGTTGTCTCCTTAGGCATGTTCATTGATACTTAGACCTTTGGATGTATGCTGGTGAGCTTAGTGGGACAGAAAGTTGTATTTTTTGCCTTCCATCATGCAGTCTTCTGAAGTGTTCTGGGATATAAGAGAAGTAATTAGTGCAATTTCTACAGCTTTGTTTCTCTCCTTTGCAACAAGGTTATTGACCATCCCAGGCTTTCTAAAGCTAAGTACTTATTATTCAGTTACACTATTTATAGGAGTAAACCTCCTGTAGAACAACAAACCTTTATCCCATTTGACGAGGCAGGCTCTCAGTATTTGTACAGATCATTTGTTACCAACTCCTGGCAGCAGCTAGTTGACCCTAGTCCAGTTCTCAAGTACATTATGAATAAATCTGGACAAGTAAACACACACACTCATGTGAGGGCCCCCACTGAGGTTGTTCCCAGCCCTTCTTTGTTGCTAGTCCTTTCACATCAGATCAAACCTGTAAAGTGGGCATAAGGCATAAGTTACATAGATTTCCAATGCTGTTTTTCTTTTATCTGCTTTTCTCAACTTTCTGTTGGGACTCCACTGCAGGACTTGTAGTTCCTTGAAAATTCATTTCACTCAAGTGAGTCTGCTAAGAACACATTCAGTGACAAACACTTAATGATAAATGTGTCCTTTGTGTTATCAGACCAGAAGTGTTTCATTATTTTGAGGCCTCTCAGAATCTGTTACATTGCTGTGTTGCAGTCTTTGAATGACTCAGGATGTTAGGACATTGCACAAGGAAAATTTTTATTACAGGTTTAAAGGTGGCCCCAGTTTTAATCACAAAGAGACATATATCTCACTCTACCTTTTGCCCTTACAGTTCCAGCAGAAATTCTCTGTTTAGATTTCTCAGTGTTCCTTTTCAGAAAAGACAGAGAACAAAACCAGCAGATAATAGTTGTAGGCTGTGACCTAGCTCCCTGACTTTATTATGGAATGGAAGAGAGTAGCCAGACCAAATAACGATGGAGCTCAGCTGAGCTACATGGGCCGAGACTCGGTTGCTGGACTTGCGATGGGGTAAAATCCATTCTCTTTGCATCTATATTGTGAGGGAGAATGCAGGAAAAGCCATAAAGGAAAAGAAAGCTTGGGAAAAAAAAAAGGATGAGGGCATAGCATAAATGAGAATAAGTGAAATTGAAAGGCACAAAAGGCTGAAAAGAATTTCAGCTCTGAGAAGTTTTTAGAACTGGAAGAAACCTGCAAAAATAAAAATAATTTCTTGTGGGTTTCTTGTGGGTTCTTGGCAAGGAGATGACAATGATCTAGTGAAGCGGGGAGAGAAAATCAGGGACTTTGGCTGAAAATCAGGGACAGTAAGTGAGAGATTTTAAAAGGCTTCAGTGCTGAGACTAAGGGAATAAGAAAGCTAAAGAATTATTTGGGAGGTAAGTCTGAAGACATGTTAAAGTTGTTTCTTGGGTATGGATATTTGGCAGTATTTCTTGAAATCTGCCCTGAAAGACTTGTGGAAAATAAGAAGGGCACTAGCTGAGCCTCTTTATAGCAAGACCTCGCTAGGAACACATTGGACTGCAATGTGTAAGAGGGAGTTACAGTCAGCAGTTTCACTTGGACTGACATACAGCTACTAATGCTGCACGATAATTTATATCCCACTTTGCTTCAATTAGATTTTTCTGCTCCGTCTTTCCTTAAGAGAGCTACTTCTCTGTTCATTTCCCAACAAAGGAATGGAATTAGCTGAAACAATTCTTGGTGGGTCTATATACAGCACATCTTATATTCCACTTGCTTTTAGGATGATTCTAAAAACCCTCAGTACTTAGATAACATTACCCTTATTGTGCTAATGGCTGAAATAACAAGAAACAAATATGCCTCTTATCTGTCTCTACATAAATTTTTCAACATCTGAGAATTCTTCTTAGATTTTCCTAAGTGTTTGTTTGCTCAGCCAAGCTATGGTTGACATGCAGGGATATGCATGCAGAGACAGTAACTTTTAAAATCGTACTGTTACTGAGGACTGAATCTTTCCTGTTTAATTTTGGTAAAGAGACCATCCTGTATCAATAACAGTGCTGCCTGCAGAACTATAAGAATTCAGGAAAAAAGTGCTTTCAAGCCACCCTGTAGTTACACACATGGTATAAAATGTATCCCATACAGAGCAGTAACTTCTGTCCATCCCTGTGGGGGCAAAGGAGGCAATCCAAATCTTGACAGCACATCTGACTAATTTGAGAACTTCCCCAGCCATTTCTCCTTGTAAGAATTGAGACATGTGCTTTGAGAAATTTGGAATTAGACTCTTTTCTTTGACTTTATTCCTTGTGTATTGGAGTTGGTGTATAATGTTGACCGATTCCATTAGCTGGGTTCAGATGACATGGGTTGTCAAAGCTTCATTCGTCTTGAATCCCATGCAAGATTTTGATGCTGGACTGTCAATCTATCCTCATAAATCTCATTTCAATGACCAAAGATTTCAGTGCAACTGTGTTTAAGAACAGATGGCAAAAGCACTGTTAATGGAGATGAATTATCTTTGTAACACTTCTTGCTATGTTGCTGTCTGATGTTTTTGTCAGGAAAAGATTCTCCTTTTGCCTTGAAAAGCAGCTGATCTTGCTTTTCTTTTAAATACTGGCCAGTGTAATTTGTTTATTATGCAAGATTTGGTCAAAGTACTTGATGCGACTTAAGGATGCTAGATTTGGTTTAAATATTGCACAGAAGAGGAGCTGTGCTTAAACCATATGCTGTTGTGTATTTTCAGTTCTTGGCTTTCTGTGCGTACTATTAAGATTTGGGAGTGGGGAAATGTAACAATACACGGTAATTCATTTCTCAAACTTCATGGTTTATGCATTTAAGCTGCATGTGCTGTGTTCAGACTGACAAGTAGAAGTCGGAGGAGGCTGCCTTAATCTTCAAGAAATCTTGTATGATACAGGAAAAAAAAAGAGGACTCGGGTCTCAATTTACCTCACCAGGCCCAGGAGCTTTCTCTCCTCCTTGATTTGTGGCTGTAGAGGACCAGACCTAAGCATGTTTTGTCTCAAACATTCTGAATATTGCTACGGGACAGATGATCAGAGGAGAGGGTCCTGCAGAGGTGGGGCAGCATGTTCTGAGCCAACTTCCTGCTCCACCTTGAGACGCATGTTCAGTCCCGTCCCCCCACCCAACTCACTCCCTGGAGGGCTCAAAGGCCTGGCTGCGCATGTGAGAATTGCATGAAAAATCTAGTTTCCCTAAGAGGCGTGCACCGTGTTAACTATAAAAGGGAGCGGATCAGGCCCGCTTGCTCCTCTTGTCTCTTCCCCCCCCTCTTTTGCTTTCACTTCCTTAGTCTTGCAATCGGATTCCAGCTTCAGACTATTCACACAGCAGGAGCACCGTAGCATCTAAGGACTGATGAAATGCTTTGTTTTGTTCCCATGCTTTGCCTGAGCAGAGCACAGCTATCATATTCTATGCTGTACTGAACTCTCTTGTTCAAGTGGGGAGCTTGAAGCATGTGGTTTCTGAGACAGGACCTTTGCTTAATGGTGTGCTGTGGCTTGCCAGTCAGCACCTTTGGGTTTTGGTGGTGTGGCTTTTGAGCCAGCATCTTTGTGGAGTTTGTTGTGGGAGTTGAGAACTCATTGAAGTGAACTGTACAAATTCAAGGGTTTGTTAGCCATATCTTTTGAGTCTAAGCAACGAGCTGGTTGGCAGAGTTATGGCAACCGTACAATTAAAGCATGAGAATTCCATGACATGTGTCTTCTGTCTTTGCTCAACCTGATGAGAATTTATAATAAACATCATGGCCCCTACCAATGGATAGTGATAATGCCCAGGGCACAGCAGAATGCAGGGCCCCTTTCCCCGTGAAGGGACAGGTAAGGGTCAGGGACACCAATTAGGTGAGCAAGGTCACCCCTGCTTGCTGTGGGTGCGGCTACCTGAGGTGGAGGTTTGAGCTCTGGGGAGGATCTTGACCCTACATGCCCAGTGCAGGGGTGTGCAGAGCAGGGTCTGTTGAGACCTGACTTTCCCACTCCTTGTCCAGACTTTACAGCCCTGGTTCCGTCCAGGAACAGCCCCAGCCAGGCTGTGCAGTTGGCCCTGTGGACATGGACAGCCAGGAGGTGTGTGGCAGAAGGCAGTCTCTGGAGCAGGATGTCAGTGCATGTTTATACAAAACTGGAAGGTTAACATCTCTCCATGCCAAACATACAGCCAGGAATGCTGGACTACCTGATTTGTTTAATTTTTCTTGTTATGCAAGTCTATATTGCAAAGGTCTAGAACTCGCAGTGCTTGTCTGCTGGAGTACACGTAAACGTGTACTTGAATAGTAACATTCTGCAACAGCCTATAGCTGTAGTATGATTTCTCTGGCATTAGTCCAAACTCTTATTAGTTGCACTTGACTGCATTCTCATCACTTGAAAGTCCTGGCTTAGAACCGCAGAAAGTACGCCTTTAACCGGTAAGAGATCAGCATACAGAGTTCTTTTTGCATAGTGATTCGCTCATAAATCCAGTATTCTACATGTTTATTTGATACTAGATAATTATTCAGTGCTCTTAGTCAACTGAACTCCTGAAAAGCTGATTATTTTTAGGTTTTTTGCTTGCATACAAAGAAGTGACAGTATTGAACTTATTCAATGCATATAGGAATGGTTGACCGCTAGGTACTAGGTCTTTGGGGAAGAGACAGGACTGTGCTCTATCTGATCTCTTAATGTGTTAGAACAGTGCTCCTCTTTTCTGTACACATGTAATGTAGGGCTTATATTCCATGGTCCAGTCTCTCTGCTACAAGCGTAGAGATATGTAAGACACGTGATCTAATCGCAACCAGCATCCAGCATAGATTATTAGCTTGAGTGTACTGAAGAAAATGTTTTTACTGGATTCCCATCAGAGGAGGCATTACATACTTTTGTGTGTGACACTGCATTTTAAACCAGTGAGAGCACCAATGCTGGTGTTTGATATCAAGCACATGAGTAAGCTATGGAAATTCATTTTATTTGCTGTGTCTCAATATCTGGGCTTTTAACTGAAGCAGTGATGCAGATTGGCAGTGACAGAAGAAAACCACTTGGTTGAGACTTTTTATTCCTAGGAATTTTGGCTTTGGGTTTTGATACCACACACTTCTAACATTAAACCGCCACCATAGCCTAAGAGTAATCCTGGTTTTAAGATTTTAATTGTAAACAAAAACTTCAGGCATGTTTACGCATTTTTCGTGAACCACATTCAGTCAGAGGGCTGTTTTGTTGTATTAGTTGTGAAGTAAATGGATGGATTTAACTAATGCAAGTCCTTACCATGATTATGTTCTTATGCATTACAAATTTAGGAATGGATTTCATTAAATTGACATATGTTTATGTTTATGTTTGCTGCTTTCAAAATTGACATGTTTTACAGACTGTAGAACATGAAGATGATGTCACAAACTGCTACCAGAAACATTTCACAGCTGAAGTAACTGTGCAATAGCAATTTGAAGTCTAATGTATTGGGGATTTATATTAAATTCTGGAGCACTCGCTGTCGCTGCTGGAGCCCGGCGGCGGCCGGGCCGAGCACCAGCAGCAGCGAGAGCGCCGGGCAGACGCGGCCCCCGTGCCCGTGGTGTTCGTGTGCGCCGGCTGCAGGCGGCCCTTGGGCGGAACTGGAGCTGGGCGTTCAATGGCGAAGAGAACGGCTGCGTCCTGCTGCGCGGTGAGTGCCAGCCCTGCCACCCCCACCCCCGTCGCCGCGGTCACTCCGCCACCCCTCCTTCCCTCCCCCCCTGCCGCTGCAGGTGCGGCCGCCAGCGCCGCCGTAGGCCCGGAGCGGAGCTCCCCGGAGAGTGCGGCTGGGGAGGGGCCAGTTCTGGCTGGACACAGCCCCGGGGGAGTCGGGGGTTCCCGGGAAAGGCGCTGAGGACAAGCCCGGCAAAGGGCCCGGGGTGCTTGTGTGCCGCAGAGAGCCTCTGGAACACCTATTTGAGGTGGTCTGTACAAGCCGCTTATGGCCTAAGGGAGAGGGATTTCTCACAAGGGCACGTCGTGATGGACAAGGGGAACGCCTTAGTATGAAGGGAAGCAGGTTTAGATCAAATATCAGGAAGGAATTGTGCCCTGTGAGGGTGGTGGGGCCCTGGAACAGGGTACCCAGAGCAGCTGTGGCTGCCCCTGGATCCCTGGCAGTGCCCGAGGCCAGGTTGGACATTGGGGCTTGGAGCACCCTGGGACAGTGGAAGGTGTCCCTGACTAGGGCAGGAGGGTCCCACGATTTAGTGATTTTGATGGTCTTGCTGAGGTCAGTC
>VWYP01023366.1:2560-18632 GCA_013400435.1 Pycnonotus jocosus
TTTTTTTTTTTTTTTTTTTTGGCTTTTCCACAACTACAGGAAAAAGAATTATTCTAAACCTGAATATTCGTGGATTTTTTTCCTTAGCCTTCTTTACCCTTTTTTCTAATTTCAGCTTCTGGAAAGGACATTTCCTCCACCTCAACTGGCAACTTTGTTTTTCTTTCAACATTAGACACACAACTTACAGTTCATGAACTTTTCCATGCTGTCAGGAAAAGACATCCTTGGATCACTTCTCCTTTGGTTGGCCCTAGCTGTGAATAACAGGAGAATTTGCATATGCTATGTGCATAACAGGAGAATCAGCATGACCATATTATCACATGATCTGCTAATAGTACTGCTCTTAATGGGCTACAACATGAACAAAGATATAAACCATACAAGATAGTCCATTTCCAGCATACAAAAACCATTTATCAAAAAAATTAATATCTTTTGCATCATTAAAACCCTTAAATATACTGTTTATCAAAATAATTCAAGATAAACTCCTCTTTTTATTGATTCATTCCACTACTCTCTCTTCCCCTGCCCCAAGAATTCAGTCTTCATTCTTCTGACTGAGAACTTTGCTTAAAAGGTAGAAAAAGATACAGAGCTATAGGAAATGTTTCTCTGAAGTTTCACTAATAAGGAAGCAGATCTTAAGGCTCTTGCTGCTATTGGGCTCATTTGTATTTTTTATGAGCTGATGTACTAGTGGGTAGAAAAGAGACAGACTCTCTCCTGGCAGATTAACCAACCCTCTAAGGGTGCTTGCCATTAATTTCAGTTATTCATCTGTCTCTGACCAACTGTATCATGACTATTACTTCTTGCAGCTCACATCATGTAACCAGGAGCTTTTCCCCACTGAAATCTGTCAGCCTGTTTTGTTGTACTACAAAATCTAAACTGTAGTTATAAAAAAGCTGAAGATCAGTTCACTCATTTCCACTAGTGGAAAAAAAAAAAATCATCTCTGATACCAGGAATTTTAAGGTAACAGTTATCAACCATGTTTATTCACCACATGTTACTGACATGATGGCTCCTAACAACAGCTGGTACCTCTATTATTTTCCTAAGAAAACACGCTTTGCTACCCCCAGACTGTCCCAGCTGTGACTCCAAGGGAGCCAGTCACACTGCCAAAATCTCTGAAGGCAATACAACTTAAACCCTCCAGAGCCTCAAAATTTCATAGACAATTCCCCTACCTTCCAATGAAGGAAAAACTAACTCGTACCAGATTTCAGACAAATGCTTTTTTCTCACTGGAGAGTGTTTATTTGTTTTGCCAAAGCTTTTTCCTTTTATACATCTTAATTAATTGATGTCTTCACCTTCCTTTTCTTGACTTCAACAACTGACTTTTGACTGTTACTACCACCTGCCTACAAAGTGTATTCATTAACACTTCAAAAGGAATATATAGAACATTACTGTGAGGTTCATTTGAGCGCAGCTCTTGTCCCAGTACTGTTTCCTTAGCTCAGGTAACTATAGAGTTTTCCAGGCTTTCCATAGATTTGGCAAGTAGGACTGTGGAACCTGCTGTTCTTCACCTTGAGCTGGCATAATTTGATGAGATTTACCACAATACTGATTCTTCCAAACCAGGCTATTTTCCTTACACTTTCTTTAAAGCAACTCCCTGCCTGCTTTATGATAAGAAAGTAACACAGAAAAAACCCATAATCTCTGCTACATTTTGCTTGTGGATTACCATGTATCTAGCCTTTCAATATGTTTTTCAAATTTTTTGGTAATACCTCATAACTATTCAGTCAAATTTGATTATTTGCACTGACTTAGATTCAGCTATCCTAGAAGCAGGCACACTGCAAAGCTCTAACCATTAGCACAAATCCACAAATCCTACCACAACATGCCTCTTCTGTGCCACAGCAAAAGGAGCCACTTTATTCTGAACAAGAGGTAAAACTGTCAGTCTGCCCAGATGCACTGGATCACACAAAGGGCTGACTTGCACAGGATCAAAGAAAATAAGCCACCATAGGTACATTTCCACTATCTCAAAACCGAGCTACTTTTAAAAAATACAGAGTAGGAAAAAAAAAGCTGTTTCTTATAAAAGTTGGCCTGCCTGTCACCTGTGTCTGGGGCTTTTATATGCCTTTCCAGAGACTGGGGCAGACAACTTTTATAATCAAATTTCAGTCAAGGATGCACACATACAGTCACCACTATTTAAAACAACCTAAAAATTTAGTGGGTCAGTGAACACTTCTACAAGCAAACCCTTACATGACTTATAGAAGGCAAACTCAAAGATAACTGCAGATCAGCTGAGACAAATTTAATGTCTTATTTTAGCGAATATTAATTTAATTTTTAAGGTCTCAACAGATTCATTGTAACAGGATGTTAATATGAACATCCCTTCCAGAAAAGATTTTTCTCCTCCTGGTGTCCCTACTTAATTCAATAGTCATTACTGTGAACTATGTAATGTGTGCCAGTGTTCAAGAGATTATTACTATTTCATTTGCTTTGATTTGTTGTGGCTTTTAAACCTGTTCAAACTCTGGAGCTTCTGCCTGAGTCAAAACATGTGACTAAATGTATTGCTTTCCAGTGGCAGAATAAACATCTGGAGTTGTTCTAGGAAAGCCCCAGTTGGCACACTACTGTCACAGGGACCATTCTAATGACACACAGTGCAGGGAACATTCTGGAGGCACACAGGAATTGTTTTGGCTGCCTCATGTTTTATTGATCACAGCTGCTACAAAATGCATCTGAAGACGTTAACAAGATGCCCAAGCAATGGCAACCCAAGAAGTGTTTGAGTCAGAAATGCACCAAAAGTAGCTTCAGATCCGGGGAGAGTAAAATCCTCAGCTTAGGAGACAGCTCTGTGCTAAAGGGACAACATCAAAGTGTCTTACATAGTTAGCATTGGAACTTTCTTTTTACAAGGATGTTCTTTATATTACATTTCTGACAAATAAATTAAAACCATGAAAATAAAGTTGTAAGGTATCATAAAAGAAAAATGAACAGTTTCAGGCAATGCTGTATGACTACCATTAATAATACATATTTAGCTTGAAAAAAAAATTAAATGGAATTCATACCATAGCCCAGTTTAGAATTCCTAGGGTAAGTATGCCTGGTCTTCACAGAATTCTTTATATTCTCTTTACGTACTTCTACAAATGAAAGTAGTGGCACTATGCCTTTCTTAGGGCATCACTTGGACCCTGCATTTCCAGAAATCTAGAATAACAGAAGTGATGGGGTTCATTTTCTGACCAAACAAAACTGTTCTTGACATGTTTAATGGACATATATTGCCAGTCTCTATTTTCAAATGTGTGAAGAACTTGTAAAGCCTTACAGAGATTAAAGCAGATTTCATTAAAACAGCTTTAATTCACAAACAACCAAGGATTGCATGGAGCTTGTGAGAAGGTAAAAGAAGACAAATGTTTCTCTTAGAGGAAAAGTCACTAATTCTGCTGCAACTGAACATTAAACTTAAAGGAATTAAATTCTATTGAAAACTTATATAGTTCAAACAACAACAAGATTTTTAGAGTTCAAGATTTTTAGAGTTTTAGAGTTTAGGTTTTTAGATTCTTACATTATACTCTCTCTTTTCTTAAATAAAAGCAATCACGGTTGCATTGATAATGTTATTTAAAGCTTGCTATCATCTAAAGATGGATAGCCTTTCAACATTAAAATATGTATTGTTCAAAATCTCAGAAAAAAAATCCCAGTTCTACTCCAAAAGAATAAGTCATTTTTCTTCCTCAAATGCTGATTGTGATCCACATGCACTTTGTCAGAATTTATCTTCACAAAACAGTAAAATCAATTTAAAAACTGCAGTGAAAACCATCTGCAATGAAGCAAAGAATGAATGCTGCTAATCTAAAGAAAATAAAGGATGGATTGGACAGGAAGAAAAACCATCTTACATTTAAATTAGCATTTTCCTAATTATGTTTATCTGTAAACAATTCTTGAAATTTAATACACCATGTTCTAATACTTTGAACAGAAATAAAGTCACTGGCTCTTGACAGCTAAATCCGCAACAGAATTTGAAGGTAGTAAATATGAAAGGCTACCATCCAAAATAAAATGTGAGCTTGTGAAATGATTACTTCCTTTAGCTGGGTTTATTAAACATTTCTTTAGAGTTACAAATAATTCTTTAGGTTAATAAAATTTCAGAATTGCTCAGCACTTTTGAAAAACTTATTCTCAGCGTGTTTGATAGTGGTACCTACCTTCTGCTTTGACTTTCCACAGCATCACTGAACCATTTGGGAGACAATGAAATAATCAACATTTATTTTGATCAGTAAAATTCTACCCTCCACTCCACGTTCATTTTATGATGGGTTCCTTGGATGCCCTTATCAAGGGTTATGATAAACATTATGCACACTTGCCAAAAAAAAAGCCAAACTGTTGAATGTTCTCCATCAGACCCCTGAGCAACTCAGAAACAGCTCAAAAAATGTGCCTGAATTTTTATCTTCAGACCTTTCTTCCCCAGAGGAATGACCACTGTGAAAAATACAACTTTAATACTACTTACATTTTAAAAAACAGCCCTCCCCAAACAAAATCAACACCACCAAAAAAGCGCAGTTCCTCAGGGCTGTACTTCTGTAGCAGGGGGAATCAGCATTCATTACCTTACAGCAATACGTTCTGCCTGCTTAGCTCTTTAGTATATAAAGTCACTTCATCAACCCAATTATTTCCTTTTTTCCCTGTTTTTCCCCCCAAAGTAACTCTAAACTACTTTAAAACACCTTCATTAAAGAAATGATTCAACAAGCACTGCTGCAAACCATGGAAATGTAAAAGCTGTTAAAAATGTATTAAATGCTGTCCATGCCACAAGGGTACTAGTGTAAAATGACCTTAAATTTAAGGGCTCCCTATGAAGGCAGAACAGTATCTGCTCTGCTTCTCCTAATGAATAACAAATGGGCCTTCACAATTCATTTAGTTCAGTACAAGCTGCCATTACAACCCATTCTGTTTTTTTAACTCTGTGGTAATGTATCATCTTGCCTGACTCTATGTCATCTTCTTGAGGGTCACCAAAGGTATGTAACTCCACTCTCAATAATGAAAAAAAGGAGGAAGGAAAAAGAGATATGACAAATTTTGACAAAGCACCGACCAGTCCATTCTGATATACTGTATCACACAGTGAAGCTCATACTTCCTACACAAAAATGCTTCCTGAACTGTAAAGAAAGTTAGAAAATCACTGAAGTCTTCAAAATTATTCTGTTTTGCAATTAATAACTAAAATAAAACAATAACTGGGAAACAACTCTTTTACTTTCTCTTGATTTTTTATGTCCTAAAATACAATCTGAATCTGAGCATTTTAAAAGGAATTAAAAGACCAAGAATATTTATCTTTATTTTACAGATATTTAGAAACACACACTATGTTGCTATGGACAATTAGCCTTTTATCCAATTTTAGCTGGTAGTTTAACTCAGTCACCCTAAGGTTTTAATTATCCCCTCAGTCTGCATGCTCAGGCCTCAATTCATGCAGCTGGAAATCTGCCTCAGTGATGTTATAACCTTGTTAATGTAACAAAAGAGGAGTTTACTTAAAACTGTACTGACTGTGGACTTAAGCCAAATTTACTTGAAAGAGGAAAGAGACTGTCAAAAATCCCACAATAAACACAGAAATGCAGTTCTTTCATAACCTTCACCTTAATTCATATAGACAAGCAATTTACATGTAAGTGGATTCATATGGCCTGAGAGGGGCCTCCTCTCTGGAGCTGGACTATTCTCCATGCCCTACCCCCCTCTTGAACAAAAAAAGCTCCAACAGCTCACTTTACAAAAATGGCAGAGTATCTGCCATCTTTTTTAATCACAATAAGACATAATTAAGATAAACATTTATAAAGCTAGTCATTATCAATAAAGGCAGTATAATTTCACAAAGCCAATTTCACATAAGTTCAGTCAGTCCTTCCTGAAATACATATTTAAATTCAATGAAGGTTTTATTCGAAAAGTGGAAACTTGTACTAATGAGGTAATAGTTACATCAGCCTTAAGTGGAACTTGCCTGCCAGATACCGAGATCCCCTATTCATTTAGTTGCTAAATTACAGGAGGGATTTCCTAAACTCATCTGTTAATTAGATTCTTTTTTAGACTAGATACAACCAAAAAACTACATTAGGCTAAACAAAACATCACAGTATTGAAGTGTTGAAGGAAGATAATTCTGAGAGAAAAAATTATAAATTTTATTTCTTAATAGAACTGTTAAAATCCTGTAGGTAAATTTCCTTCCTGATTGGATCCTTGTAGTACTTTTATAAGAGAGCAGTGGGTACCTGGGTGGGATGCATAGACACAAGAACCAGGAACACTGGTTTCATTTCAGCAGTTTTCTATCAGTTGTTGACAAAATAATTCAGGTGGCCATAGAGGGTAAAGGGCACCCACAACGAAACTGGAAAGCAGTCAAGTTTGTTTCATGCCTGCTGCAAGTTTAAACATTTTTCATTAGGTGAAAATTCTTTTAAGCTCATGAATGTCAGAGCATTTTCCACTCTGCTAAGAGGGTATCAGGTTGCTGGATGCTAGATGATGATCTACCCTGCTTCTTGGGCTTCTAATCTTTAGGTGTTACATAATAAATCCTGCTTTTTGCTACTGAATTTCACACTAGACCCAAAACCAGCTCCTGCTCTAAACCTCACAGACACAAGTTGCTTAACTTTTGTTTACTGACCACAAAAGAGAATTCTCAAGGTAGTCATGCAAGAGCTGGATAAAGTTGTCCAGCTCATAAAAAATATTCACAAGTTAACAAAATGAGAGAATTCTGTATTTGGGGGCTTTTAGAGTGGAGGTAAATGTTCCTTTTAGTTTAAAAACTCTGTGTATCAACTGCACTTTACCACCCTCTGGGACAGAGATTGCTATAATATGCAGACAGGTGCCCATAACTACCACAAAGTCCTCTCACACAAAAACTCCTTCCTTTGACATTTTCTACTAAGTACCTATCCCTGTTCCCCAACCATAATAAAGGCAAGGAGGTTGGAGACCAAAAGAACAAAGTATCACATTTAATGACTGTCTCTGTTAGATCAGGCTATATTTCACCCTCCCACCTAGAAGATGAGAAGCATGGAAGCTGGCTTTCAAACTACGCAAGCAGTTTGTTGGGAAGCAGAGAAGAATAATCCATCATAACTAGAATGATTTTAGCAATATGGTCATCATCAGAGTCCTGTGTGGCCTAATTTTGGTTAGAGCTGAATGCAACAATGATAAAGTACATGTTTGAGGTAGGAATGGTTAGAAACTGGGAAGAGTTTAACCACAAAAAAGTATTTTACATTTCTACTCTAAGGCAATAAATCACCATTTACCCTTCAATATCTGCACATTTATGAAAGTGAAATTGGATGGGTTTTGAGAAAACCATTATTAAATATGAGGGGAAAAATATATCAAACCTTTCACTTGCATCCCTCAATAACTTTTAGTACTAAAATGTAACAAAATAAGCATAATACTCCTCTTAAAATTATGCAAGCTCCTCTACAAAAGTAACACTTCTATTTACCAAAAACCGTAAAATCTTTCACTAAAGATATTCTGTGTGAGTTTGTGCTGTCACCCTGCTTTTGTTTCACCTTAAAAAGTTTGTCTATTCAGTTGAAGCCACTTTAGCCTAAGGAAGCAAGCAAAGGTATCCATTTAAGGTGATGTTTATGTTGAACTAAACAGCTTGACTATAGGACTTAGCACAGATCTATATAATGTACTTTCTTAAATAGGGGTTTTCTTTGCTGAGATACCCTGGTACACTGCACAACTGTGCAGTCAGCAAGCTTTGTTCACAATCAGAGAAAATTGAGATGAGCTCATCCTGCTTTCCACTGTCATGACATAATTCATGATCTATTAGTCTGCTAAACAGCAACACAGCATAGAAAGGAGAGGTGGTGTTCCTTGAAAAGGTAATGCTTTAGCACATTTTTGTGTGCCATGTCATATCTTACCAATCGTATTTGAAGAATTCTCTTTTTGCTGCAGTGTTTCCATATTCACATTGTTCAGATAGTGTTGACAGTCATAACGTCATGCACGCTTTTAATATTATCTTGTTTATTACAGTTATGATGGATGGGAACCCATTATACCTGGCACTGTATTAATAAAGGGGAGGAATCAGTCTTGTCAGGGTCTCAATCAGTAATCTAGACAGGCTTCAGTGGGAGGGCACAAACACCACCACAACAAGTGTGTCTCCTCCTCCAAAAGCCAAATGTTTTTACTCATTTCAAGATAGAGGTACAGACCTCTAGTAAGATAAGTTTTTACAGGTGTCACTATATAAGTTAAATAAAAGAGTAAATGTTACTTGTGATCTTGCAGGCAGAAGCACTGCCCTGTGAGCTCACACCTTACAAAGCACAAGAGAAGGCACATTAGAGAACCATCAGTGAACCCTCTTGGGCAAGAGAGCACAAAACTTCAAGCACACCTTGCACCTTACTACAGGAGAGAATACAACTAGAGGGAAATAACGAATGGGAATTTACATGTGTTTTTCCACAGCACCAAGAGAAATACCTGTTTTGCTGGGAGCATAGGGAGGACTAAGGAAACACAGGAAGAAGGTGGCAGTGGATTTACTTCACAGCACCTTAGGAGTAACAGGAAGGCAGAGAAAGCTAATCAAACCTTTCCCTTCTGTGGCTAAGAAAACTCCTCCTTGTTTGAATGCTTCTGACTCTGTTCTTTCCTGACTTTATAAGACCTTTTCCTTCTAACGGAGAACATGCATTTCTAAGCAGATTTTATATTTTGTGTTTTTATACAATATTAAAGAATAATCCACCAGTTTAGTTTAAATGATCCAAGCCTTCAAAATTTCTTTGGTTCTCCATATTCAAAGACCTGAGTTTACATTAAGTTCAGCATTATCCCACTGGGGACATCTTCAGCTCATAATTCCTATCATTGAATTGCATGGCCTGCGTCTCAAGTATGCAAGATTTGCCACTGGAAAAAGGAAAAAAAACCAACCCAAAACCCTGACCCATCATATTCTGAGGTTTAGAATGCAGAAACATCTGCTAGAATCATATTGAGCTGGCCGAGGTTAGCAATATGGGAGCCTGCAGTTGATCAGCACTGCCCTAGGTGTCACGGAGGCCAATGGGAATTACACTAAGAGGGTTTCAGTAGACAAGGGCGTAATTCAGTCAGCCTTAAAAAAATCCATGAAACAGAAGCCTAACTTTTTCTTTCTTTTTTTTTTTGACTTTCAGCCTCCTACTCCTTCCTTTCTGACTTTTGAGCCATTTGCTCTTTTGAGTGTATTATCAGAGGTGGAGGCCTCTACATTCCCATGCTGGCTGAACTTCAAAACAAATGCCATCTTACCTAATAATTTTTACTATCATTAATTTTTTACCTAAGAAAAGCGTTTTTAAGGTAAGTTTAAAACAAAGTATATAGAGCTTTGTCAAGATCACTAATTGCCAGGTAAAATCTTCTCTATTCCTTATATTTTCTAACATTGCAAATAAAGAAGTTGTGAAATACAAAGCAGACAAAAAGTGTTTAATACTTAGTAGATAGCATATTCACTTTTTCTTCTTTATCTAGAAGTTAAGATAGCTAAACTGCTCAGTAATTTAAATTCAGATAGAAATAACAAGCTTCCTTAGAAAATTTTAACCCCTAAAATACTTACATTAAAAAAAACAGAAAAGCATTTTAATTTAAAGTGATTTATTTAAAAGGCAAAATGAAATAATGGGAGAAGTAAAGGCAATGATTTTCAGCTGCAATTTTTTCTTCAAATTTTCATTCACATTACAAACGGCTAGAATACTCTGGATCTCCACATCCTCCAAGCAGTTTGAAACACCTGTAAACCTGAAACACTGCTAATCCTGCCTGTCTTCTAAGTGGTTCAATCACTAGAGCATGTCATATAAGTGTCATATCTCATTTATAACCTGCACTTTAAACCAACCATTTTGTCACTTACATCATCTTGTAAATCCACTTATACACTATATGGCAACGGAAGACACAAAAGGCCAGTCAAAGTGCAGCCACCGATTTTTCCGTATTCTATTAGTGGACTTAATATAACCAGTTCTTAAAAACAAATTAAAATTAAAAAAGGGTTAGAAATCATCTTATCACTATGTGTGTTTCAGAGAAAGTGAGCAATGTGGGAGAAAAGATTTTTTCTATCTGATACTGCAGATAGAAAAAAAAAAATTTTGGAACACAGGTCAAGAACTACAGCCAAAGCATATAAAGAAATCAATGAAGAGCCAGCTCTTGTCTATGAATTTGTCTAACCCCTTTTGGAATGATGTCTGAGCTGACGTCTCTGTGGAAACAAGTTCCAAAAGGTCACCAACCAATCACTTCACAAAGCAGCACTTCTCCCCTTCAAAACGATCACTGATTAAATTCAGCAAGTGCCTGATATTCCTCACACTGGGAGATCTGGCTAAACTCTACATTGAGTTTATGCCTTCCTTTTTCGATTCTTCAAACATATCCTCCCCCTGCCTTACCCTCCCCAGAGTCAGAATTCTTTAAGTGTCTCCCTCATAAAGCAGCTGCAGGATCTCCTTGATCTCTCTACTATTCAGGTCCTGGGGAAAGCACTAAATCCTTGAAAAGTATTGTAGAATTTCCAACATTAAATGCTTGCTGGAGCACTGACTGTTATTTTTCTATTGAGCCAAGGTACCAGAATGGGTAAAGAACAATGGCAACAAAACTGGAAAGCAAAGTGCACTCCTAGGATACAGAGTGGGAATGACCATCAAATTCTCTTTCTGCCTGCCAGGTGCCTTGAATCATATGGATCAAAGGAAACTGAGAGACTACTTGTACAACTACAGACAAAATTCTTAGGAAATGAAGAAAACAAGCCAGACTTGTTTTCTAGCTCAGAAAAGTATGCTTAATAATTATAACCATAATATGCATTGACTGGAATATGTTTGAACTCTGGGTTTGCCTTCAGACAATGCCTCTATGACATAAGCACTGCTACCTTTCCGTAACAGAGAGGAAAGCATTGTCTTCCTGAAAACACTTAGGAAAGGTTGCTACTTCCCTCTCCCACTGGCTAAAGGGGACAGGAAACAATGGGAGTGGATCCAATTTCCTTTACTTGCATATTGATATAAAAGTAGGCAAAACACAGTCTTCTCATACCACAGTTTATAGGAATACTAAACTGATCTTACTAACCTTCATCAACAGCAGGTGACAACCTATTTTGAAAGTAAATTATGATCTTAAAAAGCACAAAGTGAAAAAAAGAAATTAGCTTCCCATGCTGATGAAATTTCAAACATCATGAATCTTAGAAAAAAATCAAAGTATACTATCTTTCAATCTGAAAATAGGAGACTCTTAAGTAAGTAGGAGCTTGGTGACACTCATGTCTTTAAGAGAAGCACTGTGACAAGTAAACAGCTCACTCATTCTATTCTCACAGAGAGAAACATTTTATTGCTTAGTGCCCCTTCGTTGTTTACAAAAGAAAAACATCTTTTCATTTTAGTCAAGAAAGCTTCTGTTCCAAAGAACAAAGCTTTCATTCGGCCTTCTCTAATCTTTATGGTGTTTGCAAGTTGGTGTCAAAAATGTTAGTCAAGGCATGCTGTGTTACAGGTCTGTTGGGCAAAAACAGTCACAAGAGACTTTCCACCCAAGTTAGGAGACCACATTACCATTCTAACTACTTCCTATGGAAGTCACAGTTGTATCAACATCCTGCTGTTTTGTTTGTATTTAACTTGGGATATGACTCTCTACACTCTCAGCATGAATCCTGCAATTAAATTGAAGCAGTCCACAGGTTACTAAAAAACAGTCTAGTGTTCTGCATTTGAAATAGTACAATTTTTGAGACAATCAACTTGCTATCTGAACATGTTTATAGTATACATTACCACAGTTGAAACAAGTCATAATAATCTTTCTAATAAAATTATTTAAAAAGTAAACTTCTTCCTGAAAATTATCTTTTCTTTACTGCTATTTATACACTCTTCTGTTATCTAACCCACTAAATGTTAAAGAATTCACATTGGAGAAAATATCATAGATATCCTTCTCCAAATATAAGCTGAAATACAGTTGGAAAAGTAGAATTTTTTTTCTTCTTTCAAAATAATACTTTATTAATAATATAAGAAATTTGACCCTTGCTGTGTTTGCTTAAATTTCAAAGAGACTCATTTAATGTCATTCACTGCTCATTCAGCCTAGAAATATTGCCAAGGTAGATGTTGGGTCTTTTTATAATATAAAAAGGAGCATAAACTAAGCAATTTTGCCCACACCTTTTAGTGAAACACCTCAGGTTCCACCACAGGGAAGAGAACTGATTATCTCCCTTCCTGCTTTCCTTTCGGAAAAGATGGGTGCAGGGGAAAACTCTGCCTGGCTGTAACACAGAAAGTAGGCAGGTCTGTAGGGAAAACATCCTTTTAAGTGATTTTAAAAAATGAGTTCCACGCATTTCAAAAAGCAGTTCTAACCCTAAATCACTTTGCCAGTTTCTCCTACCTTGCTATATTCTTTCCTCGTCCTTCCTGCTGTATAGAAGAACCAAAAAAAAAAAGAAATTAACTTCATGATTACATGCAAATAGAGCCCCTGCAATTTCATCAGGGATTTTCCTGTCAATGAGTGTCATGCCTCTGGACTGCGCTTGCCCTAAACAGGTGAATTGCATACATAATTACTCTGAAACATTCCAGATGCACTGGATTTACTACTCACACAGAGATCTCAGAAGCACTTTTCACCCACAGCAATGAGGAAGAAACCACTCTCCTGTGGGTGTCAGAACCTCTTAGGTTTGAGCAATTAGGACATAAATAAAGGCAAACATGTTCAGTTCCCTCCCCAGGTGTCAGTTTCAGATGGTGATGGATGGAAATAGTAATAGGATAATGTAAGGCAGGGACATGAGCTGATTTGTCCAGGTGCTGGAAACACATCTAGATAGATTCTCTGGACGTCCAATGGCTCTTGTCAGAGCTGCAACTCCCGCTGAGCTGCTACACAGATGTGAAATCCCCAACTTCTACTCCAGTAAAATTTATAGATGGAAAAAAGGGGTATGTCTGCAGAAAACCAGATGAATGGTAAATTTTCTTATACTTCTGCCACTGGTACTTCATAAAGCATTTTGACTTCCGTACAAATTCTGACTCTTTAGTTTTACATTCTACACAGTCTTTCCCTTAGGCTGTGACCCCTGACTTCCAGAATCCATTCAAAGACCCTCTTCATCCCTGCAATATCCTGAAAAGTCCACTTGAAGCCATTTGTATGCTTCTCCATGCCTAAAGCTCTTGCTCTGCAAGGCAGGAGGGCACCAGTCAGACCAGGTGACAGACAAGGAGACACAGCACATTCTCCTCCCAACGAAACAAGCTTCCTCACCCCTTGGTGTTGCTCATTCTCAATTTGTCGAACCAGGCAGCTCCAGACCATGGTCTTGCACCCAAGACTGGCATCTAGTGGCAAATGCCCTCTCCTTGTATGGCAGAGCGGCTGAAACACTGATCCAGCAGGCAAAGAGCACAGTGTTCAGCACCTCTGCACAGAGAGGCAGCTGTTGGGACTGAATGCTTGGTGAAAAAAAACATTTTATTCCCTTCTTCCCATAACTATTTCATCCCTGACTATACACAGGTGCTGTTAAAGGAATAAATCTACTTTAAAACAAAGATAAGCAATATTCATTTATTATTTTCAGTGGAAAAATGGTGACTGTGCTTAAACAAAGAAAGGGATATTTAATTTTATACTGTCACTGTAAGCAAGTTTACTGCAAAATCTAATTGAAAACATCTTTTTTGGATGTTCTATTTTTCTTACTGAATAAAATAACTAGTAGCTGGTTTTTTCTAGGAGATCTTTAATGCTTCATTACTAAGCATCTGATTTATTTCACATAACGGAAAATATATTTTCTTCTGGAAATTTGTAGTGAATTTCAGGGCAAACTCACTTCCAACGAAACTGGTTTAGCAATACTCACAGGTGATGGCATCAACTCTATTAAAGGCAAGGAAATTGCCTTTCAAACTCTTGGCAAGAATTTATTTCAGGATACTCTGAAAGCTTCAGAGCATTGAGTATGCTGAGTTAACAGAGGAAACACACAGCAATTAACAGCTAAATCTCAAAAATTAGGACTTGTCAGATCTTCAGGTCAAAACATGAAGTTTGGTCTTTTGTGGGATTAATCACATGGCCACTCACAAGGTGTAGTGTTTATCACATGGAGCTAAGTCACTGAAAGATCATCAAATTAATGCAAAATGACAATATTTTCTAACTTTTGTATTTAATTCTATTGTATTTAAACAATAAATAAACATCACAGAAAGTTAATTTAAAGATTATCAACCAAGAAAACTCAATTTTGATAGCAAAGTTAGGGGGGAGCTTGGTTGTTGGAGTTTTGTGTTTTCTTTCTAACTTTAGTGGCTGCACTTGAAGATAAAATGCATATAATTTAAAACTTGAACTTACAAAAAGAGTGACAATCATTTTTATATCTTTTCCACCACATGCCATTAGACTTTCTTTTATGACTTTTGGCTCTCCAGGCCAAACTTTATGTCTTCCAAAGAGAAAATCATTTTGACCATTTCTAAAAAGATGATCTGTCCCCTGGTGCAAAACCCACTTTCCATGAGGGCAGGCATTTATTTCACATACATGTATATATAAGGCAACTTTAATATTATATAAATACTCATTTATCTATCTATACAGCTACCTAATTTTGTTACAAGCAGGTTTATGAGTTTTGGAAGGAACCGCTACATAGGAAAGGAGATCTGTATGAAAGCATTGTGGTCATGAAAGTATGCTCCATAAATATGGCATTTCTGAAACATCTGACAAACCTCCACCACATCATAGTGCTGAAATTTCTCCTACCCTCAAGCTCTTCATGTTACAGAATGAATAAGCTTTTCTAGGCAAGCCTTGTGAAGTTCTCAGAAGGTTGTGCTCCTACTTGTGGACTCCCAGAAAACAAAAACAGTGTCTGGAAAAAGTAGTCTTAGGATATATTTCTAACTACCATATTTAAACTTCAGGCCAACTGAAATATTTCTGTGGATGATAAATACATTTTTTTAAACAAACATTACCATGGCTTTTGTCACACTATGCAATACAGATTTTTTGAAAGTATCACTTACTAAAAAATAAAAAGTTAATTGATTTTCTTAATGCTCAGAGATAGAAAGAGCACAAAGCAACAAGACAATCAGACAAAATGATGGATTTGAGCACCTGCTGCATTTTACTGTTAACATGTATGCATAACTTCCATTAGTGTCAGTATGAGTTATGTGTGCGCTGCTAAAATAATATCACCATAACAAAAATATTTCCTCCAGAACTAATAAAGTAATATTTTTAATAGACATTTCAGGAAAAAAAAAAACATATTCAGAAAGTGACATGTAAACGCAACTCCTTCTTCAAACCTACACTTTCAAACTCTTTATAATAAACCTTATTTTTTCACAAATTGGCATCAAGTTAGGAAAGAGCTGATTTTGTCAAACTGCCTTTCATTTAATGGGTACTTATCTTGTTTCCAGTTCAAAAGGACCAAGCAGATATGAACAAGACTAAGCTGCTATCCATATTTTTCCTAAACTTCCATATATAACTGAATTTATACAGGAACAAGCAATGGCAATTGAAGAAGTTATCCAAAACTGACAACCAATTGTGGCCAGTAAATTAAGGTGGATCTTGACAATGACAGCCAGATGGGCCTAGAATGCAGAGTTATGGTTGGAACATGAACATAATATAAGCATAGGAAATCATGATGAATGTGATTAAACACACACTTCATGCCTATTTAACTGGAAACTGGTAGCCAAAAATCGTAATCACTCGGTATTAAATTTTTTAAACAATAAACAGACATTTATTATTATATTATTATAATTACAATATTATGATAATAGTTCATAATTATTATATA
>VWYP01023423.1:0-10181 GCA_013400435.1 Pycnonotus jocosus
AGGGTTTATAAGCCCAGCTTTCAGTGCCTTCTTTGCATTTGGAAATTTAATTGCCACAACTTTAAAAATTTCTTTTAGTAATCAGTCATGACTGTTTCTCAAGACTCTTTGCTCTTTACTTTCACAGAAATATATTGAACTATGTTTTTGAAATATATAATGGAAAAAATGCCAGTAATCCTATAAACATTCTGGAAAGAAGTAACAAAAAATATCAAACTCCCATTGGAAGTCTTAGAATTGCACAATAGATACAGGTTGCTATTAAGATTCAAACAACTGCATTGAAGCTCAGCAGCCCATGACCATAATAAAATCTTCCTATTTTTTAATTCATTAGTAGAAAATGTCTGAGTATTACTAAAGCTAAATCACATCTTACCTTCTTTTTGTTTATATATTTTTCTTATGCATTATCTTTATATAATTTTCTCCTTTTTTAAGTTGCAGCAAAATATTATTACTCGTATCCTGCCAAAGTTCAAACTTTGAATGTGATTCTCAAACATACTTTTAGCTGAACTAAAAAGGAAAAAATTGTTTTCAGTGAAATCAGCACATATACTCATCAACCATTGGAGCTGTAATTACACTTTTGTTCCCCACCATTTCTGTAAAACAAGATTATTTACTGCTGGTCCATGCCTCAAGCATCTGATCAGAAATTAATTTTTCCTTATCAGTTTCTCCAGACAACAAACTTTTTTTCTGAGGAAATATCAGTCCTTTAAATTAAAACTTCTTGTTTATAAACATACACAATAAATATTTTTCTGATTGTTCTTACAGGGCACAGATTTTACTGGCTGCATTCATAGAATTAAAATACCCCTGGAACAGATGCTTAAGTGCTGCTAAGACATATCCTGAAAGGCTTTATCTGTATTTACTTTACCTAAATTTACTTCCTCTAGAAAATAACCTGTTAATACCACAGCAAATTATTCCAGCTGGTGATTTAATAGAAGTTGTATAAAGAAAATGGAAATATTCCTGGTTTATACAGAAAAAATGGGAATTGCTAGATAGGTATTTGCTTCTCCATTTATTCATTAATAGTACATATTTGTTAGTAATACATATAGGAATGTATCTGAGCCTTTCTAGGCACTTTGCATACAAAACTACAAAGAAATATGTTGCAAATTTAGCTGTTATGCTTCTGGGCTGAAAGGAGGAAAGATCATTTTTTCCACCCATCACATATTATAAAGGAGATTGGGAGGAGAAGAATCTGAAAGGTGGATGTTCATGCTGTTGTTGATCTGCACTTTTCCCATCCATTATACTCTGCCATTTGTACAATTCTGACCAATGTTTGCTGAAAAACATCTTTCAAACAGTTGAATAGACACTTTCTTAACAAGTTCATTACAAAATACTTTCCTGATATATTAGAAATAATATTTTCAATTAATATGAATTTCTGATTCCAGCAGTAGTTAATGAACAAAAATTATGAAAATTGAGGACAAAATGCTATTTTTAGGAAGGGGGGAATACAGCACATAGAGTACTTTCTAGATGAGGAAAACAGAGGAGACTGAGGCATTTTAAGATGTATGTCTTGCAACACTCCATTCCACTGGGCCCCCAAAATGTCTTTTACATACTACATATAAATCTGTATACAAGTCTTTTGCATCACGCTGATACAATGTTTTGTTTTTCAGCATCAGGGTTATGACTTTGATGACTTAGAAAAACATTACAAAACCAGTAAAATCGTTAAAATGTGATACAGCTCTGACAAGAGGTTAAATCTTTGAGCAGCATCACAGCAGCCATTACAAGCCAAGAGAGATGACTAAGTCTAACATGAGGCATCATAATTCTTCATAAAGTGACATAAAGACATTCAGAATTAGAGCTGATCACTTTCTAGTCTAAATTACTTTGAAAATATCTAGGAGTTCTGACCAAACATACTTCTTGCAAAGCAAGTCTGCTGTACATGGGAAAAAAGTGCCAACATATTGTGTCAACCACAACAGATTTCCTTTTGTAAAGGCATCCACTGTATTTCTTGAAATCAATCTCCTGTCTCTCAGTTTTCATTTGCAGATTGGGAGCAGAAAGTCAAGCACAGAAAGATAGGTTCATTTCCATAAACACTGAAGTGAACATTAAATTGATCTCTTTTTCCTTTTTCCACTCAAGAGAAAGGGCTTGTCATAGTAAAACCTGGAATTTTCAGAAAGCACAAGTCAACGTAGTATAGCTATGAATCCATGGAGATGTAACATTTCTCTGAGTATGAGAGACTTTTTTTGTTTGAAAGATTGCTTAAATACAGCAAGAGAGTCCAATTAAATTTGGTACCTGTTGGACTAGAAAAGGATAAGAAATCCCAGTGAAGTTTAGCAGAGTGCAAACAAGGACATGCAGTGAGCTATGAGTTATATGGGTTTTCAGTACTTTTAGCTAAGCCTGAAAGATTGAGTGTACATAAAAACCTAGAGAGCAGAAAAAAGTAGATGTCCCAGTTGTGTGATCTTACAGTGCCCAGGTGGCATAAAGTGCCAGTAATATGGAAAATAGGAGCCATGCAAAGGAAATAGGAGGAAGGCACTATGCTGCTGACCACAGAGCCAAGTTTTATTCCACATTTATGCACCAAATTAGCACTGCAGGCTCTCCCTGCTCATTAAGGGCCAAACCAAGACAGTTCATTGTACAAACATCAGCAAAAGGAAATCCCTTTCATTCACTATGAAGTGAATTTGCATAATGACCACATTCAAAACTTGATCAAGAATTATAGTCAATTAAAAGGTTCTCAACTCATAGCTACTCAGTTGCCATAGATATACCATTTATTGCACAAGCAGCAGCATTCTCCAAAGAATTAATAATTTTTTGTCCTGTGTAAAACGGAAATAGTGAAGACAATCATTATGCTGAAGCATAAGACACAAAACAATTCCACCTTTGAAACAAAACCCACTGCTGAACTATTAGTTATATTAATTGTCATTTCCAGCCTTCCTGGAATGAATAGAGAGGGAAAAAGAAATATCAAGGTATGTTCATCTCAACTAACAACACATTTACATACATGTGAAGTGAAGAAAGAGAATGGCTCGAGATTCCTTGCTCCAAAGGGAAATTGGAATACTGACTGTCTCACTGTGGTAATGTTGCTCTAGAAATAACAGCTTTGGATCCATGTTTAATTTATTAAAAATCTAAGTCATAATATGTAAAACCAAACAAAAATAAGAATCAATAAAACGTGTCTACTCCATTTCCTGCTCATATTTCCCTTTCAGGTCTCAAATTTGAATCATTTTTCAGCCAAGTTTCCAGCTGGGCCCGTTTTGTAGATGAAGTGTAGCAATAGACACAAAAGCTATTATATTCTAGAAATTCTGTATTTCTGGTTTCCAGCTCTAATTTGAGGGCCACCTTTGGCTTAAATGCATTATCATTTTACATGTATCAATCTGATATTTTATTAATATTTTACTTTGGATGGGGAAGAGTCACATAGAGAATGTCAGCACCCCTCAGTGCAGAAGAGCCAAAAGTCTGGATTCAAAATTTTGTGAGCGTACAAATTCAAGACATAAGAGTTGATTTTTCCAAAGACTGTCTTTTCATTAAAAAGCTGCATCTCAGTCTTGATAGGATCTTTTTTTTCAGATGTATTTTCCTCAATCTGTATTTTTTTTCAGAAACAAAAGTTTTCATTGTATTCACCCTAGTATTGTTTTGCTGAAGTTACTCAAGATAGAATTCAGATAGAATTCATTTGTAACAAATTAACTTTCCCAGTGTGTACTAATTTATATTTTTAAAACAGAAACAACCTGTTATGAGAATTGCCCCTATGCCTGGTTTATATTTAAGATTCTCTCCCAATCCTTCCTCGAGGACATTTAGATTATGATTATTCTGAATAATTCTGCAACTATAACCATTCCCATTCATTCCCTCAGGACATTAAGGATCTAGCTATACCTACACATTGCACTCATTCTCCAAAAAGTTCTTTAAATAACCAGAAATAGAAGCCTCAAATCCTAATTTAGATCTTTCTTCCAGGAGCAGTGAGCCAGTGCTTAGGAGTAGTGACCCAGCTCCACACAGAGGCTTGTGATTGACCAAAATCACCAAGATAAATGCATGGAGTCATTAATAACAGGAAAACTACACCAAAAATTGCTGCTGCTCCACCCCACCATCAAGGTAATGGGCTTTGAAATGACACATTTCTCCTACTGCATATGGAGAAACATTGAGCTCCAGGACAAGCACAGCCCCTGAGTGAACTTTCATGTAAATAGTAGGATTTTACACTGAAATGAGGAGACATTCTGCAATTAAAAAAAAGACAGAAGAGGGAAAAGGAGAGAATTGTTAACACTTCATTGTCATTTGCCATCTGGCTGAATCCAACAAAGAAGCTTTTAACACAAACTCAGATGTCTAAATTTAGTCAATAAAAAACAAAACTGAAGACCTCTTCAGCACTGCAACCAACTCTCACAGTTGCTCATGACAGAAGACACAAACTCCCATTTTATTGTGCCAGAGAATGCAGTAAAAAAATGCTCATTCCAAAAGTGCGGTAATGGACTGCATATATACATTTCCTTTATCTGAAACCAAAAAATGTAAAAGAATTTTGTAAAGATAGAAAGGAAATAAGAGGAAAGTTTATAAGTATCATTTTTAAGTGCTTTTTTCAGTTTAAACTTGTGGAAATATTTTCTGTGTTCAGACATTTTATGCTGGCAAAAATGACCCAGAGGGAAAGCAGCACAGAGAGAAAGACTCAGAATTTTTTTCTCTAACATATTACTGCAATATCCTTAGGAAACAGCAAACAAAAACTCTTAGAAAGAAAAAAACTCTCTGAATCATTTGTATCTATCCTGTTGCAAGAAACCATGTCACACATTATTCATGAACTTGAAGAGATCCATCTTCAACTATTTTGAGTGTTTTGCTGTCTCTATTTCTCTTTCAACACTTAACAGCTTTGCTCTGGAAGTAACACTTTCACTTTTAAATTTTGACACCTTACACTGTAGTTTTTAAATGTGAAAAGTACAGTTTATCTAAATTTCCTTGTCACTTTAAACAGAAAGATACTGAGAATTCAGCTAAAGGTGTTGGAAGCTGGGGGCTGGAGGCAGAATTTCTTCAAAGTTTGGGATTTTGTCATGAGAAAAAATAGAATTTTTTCAGCGTCCATATTCTAAAGGAACCTTTTTTATCCTTCCCATTAAAAAAGAATAAAAAAGAAGAGTTGTATTCAGGACTGTCCTAGTCCTAGTAATGAATTATTCTCTCTAATCTGCAGAAATACAGACAGCTTACCAGAAGTGAGATGTCAGGAATTGTATTTCTAATACATTGGAGCAAGATAACCTACTACATAAACCAACACTGCTGTTGAAGTAGCACTGCTAGAGATGGAAAATAGGTATTTCCCATTATTAGGAAAAAAAAATTATGCCGGCTAAGAGAGGCATCAGTAATGATTTCATTATTCTAGTGCATGCTCTGGGAGTAAAAATTTAAATATACATACTTAAAGTCAAACTCTGCCACTCTCTAACCAGGATGGGAAATGGCTCATTTTAAATTGATCTTCATGCCAAGCAAGCATGTAAATATATACTTGAAAGGAAATGTCCTCCATGGAGAAAAACACATGGAAGTGTGCTAAATAATTAACAGGTAACTGCAAACTCATATTAACATACACAACAAATGATCACAAGTTCTACACCTCAACAAGACTTGTGATCAGACCATGTGGCAAGGTGAAAGAGATTCATGAACTGCCCAACCAACCACCAATATATCTTATAAACAAGAGTGTTTTCCTTCATAAAAATAGAACAGAATTACAAGTCTTACTGAAGAAAGACTGGATATTCCCAAGGAGCAACCTACATATGCGTAATCAATTGCTAATTGACTTCAATGAAATCAGGTATTAAGATGAAAATTTGAGAGACATCATAAAGGGACAAAAGTCTTCTTTCATTTTTCACAAAACTGTGACAGACTGAGGAAAAACTAAGTCAGTAATAGCTTTGAAGCAAAACTGTCTAGAGCTTCAAGAGAGCTTCTCCCCAAAAAAGCCGTAGGCTTAATATCACAAACTCCATGAACTAACTAAATAATCATTAGACAAAATGTTTCTTCACTGTAAAAGGAGACAAGGTACTGCAAAACTGCTCAAGCCATGGCTTAATTTTTCCAGTCTCAAATAGCTACAACAAGCACAGCAAATTCATACCAACCAATCTTTGTAACAGCAGAATGAAGTAAATGGAAACTAAGATTGTGTTAAGGACGGAAAGCCTGGCTTCAGAAAACCTTGAGAGGGAAGGCAGACTGTGCCCACAAACTTCTGACAAAGTACAAAAGAAAGTCTTGGTTCGAACCAGCCTGCAACTAGAAACAACTGGGCACATGCATGAAAAATAGAAAATTTTAGCTCATGCTTTCTTTTCTTTGTAGTTGAGCACAAAACCACAGAAAAAGGAACAATGATTAAGGCATTTTCAAACAGGAATTAGAGTAAAAGTCATGGTACAAAGAAAGGTTGTGTGTCTTACATACAGCTGTTTGTTGAATCAAACAGAAAATGCTGCTGAAATTCAGCCTTTCATTTTCTTCTGGGAGCAGATCACTGAAGGGAGAAAAGCTGCAGAATGTTTTATGTTTGCTTCAGCAAAAAAGAAAAAGGAACAACTAACCACAGCCTGCTGAACACAGTATCAGAAGACTGTTAGAAAACACCCAAGTTCCTTTAACACTCTTTTGATTCCCTTAGCTTATGGAGCATTTGTTATTTATGCAAATATTTCTGACAACCACCAGAGGTTAAAATACTAATAAATTCATATTAATGTACTAACACTAGGGGTAATTTGCACATGTCATAAGACTGTCTTCAAGTATTTACAAGTGTTGCCATAATCAATATTTTATTGTTCTTTTTTGCTTAGCTCTAGAAAAAAAATAAAAATAATCCCAACTGTAGTTGAAAAAGTTT
Source organism: Pycnonotus jocosus (assembly GCA_013400435.1). Classification (NCBI taxonomy): domain Eukaryota; kingdom Metazoa; phylum Chordata; class Aves; order Passeriformes; family Pycnonotidae; genus Pycnonotus; species Pycnonotus jocosus. Next base: position 7,022 of record VWYP01023423.1, read on the forward strand.
TCAAATGTATTCTGCCTTATATTTTCATTTTTGATCAATCATACTCTTAACATATTTTATTTGGGGTTAATTTCATCTCCACAGCCTTTTGGCCCATAATTTCTGTTTATCAGAATGAAGATTCCATAAATTTGTTTTAACAGAAGCAACACTGAGAACACGTTTGGTCTATCATAAATAGATGTGTCTCAAAAATATACATTTCATCTCTGATCATTGGATTTCTTGGAAAGCCTGAGTGCTTGAAAAGCTGAAAGTTTCCTTGTGTTACGTACAAAACCCTCTGAGAACGTAAACAGTTTTCTAATGCAAATATATTTTAATGTCACTGTGCACTTCTAAGTGAAGCAATTATTCAAATTCTCAAGTTCTCCTACATGACGGATACAAATGCAAGTTTGCTGGCTTCTCAGGGGGAAAAAATGGTATTTTTCCCACATTTAAACAATGGCAACTACATATTTTATCCAAAAATTGAATTGAAATTGCTAGCTTATTTTATTGAAGTGATAAAAAATCAAAACACAGTAGGCTCTAGAGAACAGTCAGATATCCCAAAATCTATACTCAACACCACTGATGATGATGAGCTCCATCTAGACACTCTTCTAAGAACAAGGGTGAGCTGATTTAACATCTCATCCATTCAGATCTGCAGAGAAGGTCAAAGACAGCAAATCTGAGAGACATCAGCCTCGAAGCCTTGAAAAATCAGTACGAAATTAACAGCCTGATATAGGCAGCAACAACCCTGTGTTGCTGGGTTAACAATGACATTTTGTCAGATCAAAGTGTTTTGTGGATTTATTTCTTCACCACCAACTCATAATCTTTCCACTGATACTTAGGTTTAGAAATTCCTCTTTCCAATTACTCCAAACATACACCACAGTATATTTTAAAAGTAGCCAGATCCCAGTTCACATTGATATTCCAAAAATATGCTCCCTCTGCTGAATTCTGTTGTTTGACCTCAATCCTGGAAAATTGTGCTAATAGAATTTTCACTGTAAACAGATAAAAAACAACAGCCAGGGAATCTAGCAAACAATAAATGAGGTCAAATATCCCATGTTACTTCAGGTTTAGTCAGACTCATAGAGGTCACAGCACCTGTACTTCCATAATACAAATATTATTTTATACTCGATTTAAAGATTAGTCAGGTTTTTCATTCTTACCCTTCCAAAACCTCTATTTTGAAGCAATTAGCCCCACAAAGCAGGTAATGAAGTCTATAGACTTCATATCAGTAACTGTATCCACCTGGAAGTGAGAGGAGACACTTTTTAGGAGCTTCCAAATGACAGTGCAGCTCTGCATAATGCCAGCAGAAAACTGTGCCTTCAAGGCAGTAATGATCCTGTCAGCAAGACAGGAAAGATATTTAAACTCTGCTGTAGCTGGAGGATGTAAAAGAGGGCTGGAGAAGAAAAAAAAAAAAAAAAGCCCTTAATNGAAAAAAAAAAAAAAAAAAAAAAAAAAAAGCCCTTAAACATAAGAGTTTTGGTCCTTACTTGAGGATAAAAATGGGAAAGTTTTCTGCAAAGTATATTTATACAAAGGGTGATATTGCTAGTCTACAAGTGTAAGCAATAGCTGATGTTTCTTTAAGAGGTTTAGAACTTAAAAAGGCTGAAGTAATGTTAAAACTAAAGCTAAGTGCTACATGTAGTCTGCTTAAGAAAAAAACAGGAATAGAAGAAGGTTTAGCTTTTACTGAACTTTTATGAAATTGAACACATTAAATGACTGCCAGGTGCAATCTGCTGATCCAGAACCAGATGCAGAGTGTGTTGGAGTTTCCTGTCAAGTTAATGGGCTGCAGATAAGCCCCATGGGAGGCATGGCCTGCAATGTTGACATTTTCTGTGCACTGAATGCCAGAAGTATCTATTGTATTTTTTGTTTGAACCTGTTTTCCATCCTTAGCTACCTCTTTGCTTCTATAATAAAATACAATTACCTCTTCATACTAAGACTTCTACTGAGAACCATACACCTTCCCCATATCCTTCTCACCCACCCATGAGAGTCACACATCCCATGAGAAAATCCAGAGCTTTACTGAAATTTTGTAGAAACCACTGGGCTTGTGCTTCATGACTTAAAATACACTTTCAAGAGAAAAAAAGAGTGTGTATGCTTGCAGCAAAGTAGACTCCTTCCAAAAGATTAAAGTTGAACTTTGTCTCTTTGAGTGCCTCCAGGGACTCTGCAGATAACTGGCCTTCCAGTTTGTCAGCAAAGCTGAAATACTGGATCCACCCAGATATTGGACAGTGGAATCTATCTAGCCTTCAGCTCACAGACTCCACCATGGAAGATGTGCTAAATGAAATTCTTTTCAAGTGGATTGTCAAGATTTCTGAAGATTCCTGTGGTTTGGATTGAAGAAGGAAAAGAAAATGTCAATTTGCAGAATATCTTTTAACAGGGATGCCATTTTTTTTTCCTGCTTGAACACCATATGAGACCTGCCTTTCCTGGGAATTGCAAAATAATTTCTGGTGAATTTCTGTAGTGCCTTCCAAGCATTTTTTCTGTGGAGTAGATCCTTTCTAAACACACAGGATATCTCAAGGGACACTAATCCAAACCAGCCTGTGGGTGTCTTTGTCATTCAATGAGTTTAGGGGGTGGGCAGATATCTTTCATCATGTGGATGCTGATGATGGGCTGGCATTCGGGAAGTGCCTGTGGATAGGACAAATTTAGTATTAAACATCCATGGCATGGCTTAAGAGAGGCTTATATGAGTCAGTACATTTTGATCTGTAAAAATCTGAATCTCTGTCTTTAGGACAATCCTTTCTGAATGAATAAGTTGCCATAAGTTGCCCACATTTTGATCTAAGAATTGTTTAAATTGTCTTGTGTAGTCAGACAAATGAAGAAATGTATGCTTAGTGATAATATGGAGATGTGCCATTTTGCTAGAGAGAGAGAGCTACAGTTATATTTGCTAGACTAGTAAGTAGCAGGGCGCAGAAGAACTTTAAGCATCTTTTTCATCCTTGCAATAGGTAGCTGCTTGTTAGGTGTGGGGTGAGGGTTTGGGTTTTTTCTTTTTTGGAGGGCTGTGTTTGTTTGTTTGTTTCTTTGGGTTTTTTATTTCAACAAGTGTCCCAGTCACTCTAACAAAACAAACAAACAAACA
>VWYP01023424.1:0-60628 GCA_013400435.1 Pycnonotus jocosus
CGGCGGGGGGAAGGGGAAAGGCAAAGGGAAGGGGAAGGGGCGGGATGGCAGGCGGGGCGCACCCCGGCCAATCCCGCGGCGGGGTGGGAAGCGGCGCAGCGGGCACGGTGGGTCCCGCGCTCTCTGGAGCGGTCTCGGCGGTGCTGCTCACGGGGACACGGCCAAAAGGATGTTTGACCGGGAGCCGGGAGCGCCGGGAGTCGCAGTAGCGCGCGGGTGCGCTTCCAAGCGGAAATCCGTGCCATCTCCCCATGCTCCCGAATTTTTTTTTTTTTGCCCACCCTCCCGGTGCCCCAGCGCTTTGTGTCTTCCTTCCGTCTCCTCCTGGGCTCGTCTGTGTGTCGGTCGGCGTGGCCGCGGTGTTTTCCTTTCTCGCAGGGAGCCACAGGCTGCTGTTGCGGGCTGGAGGCGCTGCGTTGCCTGAGCCGGGCACGGGCTGGGCTGCCAGGGATGGATGCGCACGGAGAAACTGATCCTGCTGCTCTGTGCCGGTGAAGTGGCTCGGGCCGCAGCTTGGCCGTGAGAAAGGAGAACTGTGGCTGCCGCACCACGCAAAGCCGTGACTCTGTGTGCCCCAGGGGGCTGCATTAAAGTCTGACTTGTCCCATTTCCATATCCAATTCTCCCTTCCCCCATTCGGAACTGCTAGCACGTGGGATGCCTTACCTTGTAGCCATTCACGTAGAGCTAAGTTTATGCACATCAGCACATTTCTTTTTGCTATATAGTTTTGGATACAAATTCAGCAAATAAGTATTTGTAGTATTTTAAGCACACACTCAAATTTCAGTAGCTGTGGTAGAGCATAAATACAGTAAGATCACCATAAACTTTTGTAAAATGCCTTCATGAGTTGGACTTTAATCTTTGTGTGTATAAACCATAAATCAAAAGCCAAATGATTATAGCTTTATGTGAACATAAAAGACTAAGACTGTGGAAGCCAGTTTAGTAGAAACTGCTCTCTCTGTTTCCTTCTGTCTCTTTTCTTTTTCCTTTCCTCTGTCAACTGTCTCTAACTTGTGCACTTCTCATCTTATTTGCTTTTGGTGAAATAATATTTAGCAGAGAGAGGGAGCATGGACGATTTATTTAAGAGTTGGGGTCAATGATTCTTATGGGTCTCTTCTGGCTCATGAACATTCTGTAACCCCTACCTGCTGAGCTGAGCTCAGAGAATCCTTTTCTGTACAGTTTGGAGTCAATTCTGGATACAACATATCTAGAAATTATAGGGTACCAGCGTAATATAAGTTTATCTTTCTTGTAGGTGTTGTTGACTTTTCATTTCATTTCTTTATATTACAAAGCCCATTTTACAGACAACATAGCAGCCTTTAGGCACTTGTCCTTTAAACTGCCAGCTCCTGTACTGAGTGCAGTAAAGGAAATACTTGCATTTCTTACCTGGTAAATTCTCACTTCACTTCAAGACCTACAGTTCTATTGAGAGATCACTGGGGCCAATCCTCTGTGTCAGTGTGTTCCTCTGTTCCTGCCTGCCCTCCAACAGCTGTCATTTTCTTCTGCACCCATTTTTAGAAACTGACACTGCCCAGCATGTCCTGTGTGCTGTTTATTGGCAACTCAAGCCTCGCTGCTAGTTCCCAGGGTAAAAGAGTATATCTTAGAGTTTCATCAATATTCCAGAGTTTGTTAAGGAAGTTTTATCCAAGTTCTAGTTAATGTAAAAATCAGATTTTTTGAGGTTAAAAATGTTTTCCCCAAGGCTGCTTAGCCTTAGAAATGCTGTTTGAAAATGTGCTGTAAAAAATCTGTTGGCAGTCAAAATTCATGACACCAAGACCTCCACAAATAATAAGCGTAGTCTTACAATGATGGGATTTTCAGATTGACTGCACTGAAAGATATTTTCAGAATTCATCTTCATGTATCATTTGTAAAAGAAACATCGGTGAAATCTGAGTCAGCTTCAGCCATTGAGTTTTCTTTTGCCTTTTTAATATAATTCTTCTGTTTCAGAAAAGAATGAGCGGCATCTCTGGTGAGCAGCTACCATTTCCCAAACTGCAGTGGTAACGTTTGCTTTAAGTTACACTTGAAGTCAGTGGAATTACAGCAATGTCTGAAAACGTTGGAACATACAGGCCTGCAGGACTGGGGTATTTGGAGATAAAAAATGGAAGTAAGAGCTGTGAGTGGCAGTCTGAAATAGCTGTGTTTGAGAGGGCTGGAGATTGCCCTTCCCCACTTTCTGCACATACTGCTTCCTACACAGCTGTCGGAGCTGCTCTGAGTCAGCCTCTGAAGCCCCTGGCTTTCAGAGTGTATTTAAAGGCACACAGGGACCATGCCAGGTTACAGGCTGCTGGCTCCAGATTCAGTTCATCGAAGTCCATGGTGTCCACAGAGAATATTGTGAATAGTAATTTTATGCCAAGTTATTCCCACTGCTAAATGAGGGCCCTCAATATGCACTGAAACCTTGATTCTGCAAAACTTCTCACATATCTCTAGCTTGGAAGAAGGCTCATTATCATTCATGATCATTATTCAGAACGGAGAAGCAGCATTCTGGAGCAGATTTTACTGAAAGTCACATTTACAGTTCTTTTAATTTAGTCACAGAGGACTATTTCCTGCACTTTCTTATCATCTTTTTACCCAGAAGAGAAACCTTTGGAAAGGTGAACAAGAACACAACGCATCATTAACTTGCAGAATCCTGGCTAAGTTGGCTTGCAAACCTGGTGCTTCAAGTACCAGGTTGCTACCCTATTTTTGCTGCAGGGAGTTGCCTGGCTGCCAGCAGATGAGGAGTTAACTACAGCTCTGCTTTCCCATTCTTCTATACAGATGCTTGGAGGCCAAGCTGCCAGAAAACTAGCTCTTCTCAGAGACAGTGGGAGGAATATTTTAGTAAAGAGGATGCCCTAAGTGGGTGAACTCTCAGCCAAGAAGTTTGTGGAAAAAGATTTATTTCCCTCTCAAAATGAAAATGAAAGTGAACAGCCCTGTTGGGTGCAACTGTGGTTATGTTTACCACAGCACAACCCCAGCAGCTTTTCAAGGTATTTCATAGAATCATAGAATGTCCTGGGTTGGAAGGGCTCCTAAAGATCATCTTGTTCCAAACCCCTTGCCATGGGCAGGGACACCTTCCACTAGACCAGATTGCTCAAAGCTCCATCCAACCTCTCCTTGAACTCTTCTGGGGATGAAGCATCCCCAGCTTCTCTGGGCAACCTCCTCCAGTGCCTCACCACCCTCACAGTGATGAACTTCTTCCCAATATGTGATCTAAATCTACCCTTTTCCAGTTTAAAGCCATTGTCCCTTGTCCTGTCACTACATGCCCTTCTAGTAAGTCTCTCTCCAGCTCTCTTGTAGATCCCCCTTTAGATACAGGAAGCACTCTAATGTCTCCCTGGAATCTTCTCTTTTCCAGGCTGAACAACTCCAGCTCACTCGGCCTGTCTACAAATGAGAGGTGTTTAGTCCTAGCTTGAAATACTTCCTGGACTAATGCCCCAGTAAAACCAAGTGAGCTGTTCACCTAGCTCAGGATAAATTGTGTGTTTACATGTTCTGTAGGCTGTGTTGGGTAGTTGATGTCTAGCATAAGTGTTCTCAAGTCTTCTGCTTGATAAATCCTTGAATAATACAGCATTAGTTATCTCAAGGCCATCTGTCGACTCCTTCCCAGAGCAGAATTTGAAATCCAGGGATTGGAATTCAGAGGTTAATTGGCTAGACCTTCTTTGTAAGGGTTCTGAGTCTGACTTCCTTCAGCATACCTATGAATACATCATTACAATTTTTCCAGGCAAAACTATGTGTATGGGTATATGCAGGAAATAGACTGTTAAAATTAGCTCTGATTCTTGGTGAGATTTTAAAAATGTTTGAATTGAGTCTTCTGTCAGACAATCCAGTGTGATTGTGTTGCAAATAAAAAATGTATTTTAAGAATTTTGTATGCACAGGCAAAAATACACTGATTATTGTAACTGATAGTCCAATGAAAACGTATCCCAATTTAACTCCTTAATTCTGCCCGTGTCTTGAACTGTCATTTTGGGTGTAAACAGTGCTGTCTGAGAATTCAACAGCAATCTTTTTGGCTCAGTAAGATGCAAAACATCCTTTAGGGACATAGGTTTACAACCAAGATTTCCAAGTCAGTTAACATCTTTGCCATAATGATACTTCCTTAGCAAGAATCTACAGAATATGAGATTCATGTTCTCTGTGCTGAAGATTTATTTGAATTTTATATATATAAAATGGGTAAAGATCTTTAGCAAGAGGAGTGGATTCATAGCATTTTTAAATGTAACAAATGGTACCTGTATTCACTGAAATGCAAAAATGACACCAAGTCCCACCAACCAGCTGCCACTGCCAACAACAAAAAACACTGCAGCCTTTCCACGACCACTTCCTACATGCTTTTGTCTGTGGCAAATCTGACTCTTATAAATGCCCATGAGCACTATCTTCAGCTTTAGAGATTGTTCAAGACAGCGTTTAGGAAATAAGAGGGCACTACTTCTGCTCTGAAATACTTGCATGTGAAAAACAGCACCTGGAAGCCTGAGTTCTTTCAGGAGTAATTCCTAATGCTCAGTGAAGGGAATTAAACAAACAGCAAGGTTTATTCTGTCAGATTCTCAGCAGGCTAACAAGAATTACTGCATGCTAAGAATCAGCTGCTTGGAAACTTAATGAATGTGGCAGCCAGAAAAGTACAAAACATGGCCAAGAGTTGCAAACCAGATATATATAGGCTGAAATGAAGAGGATAGGGAAAAATCTCTTTCTAACTCCAAGGTGGAAAGTCTTTGCTCTACCAGAGCGTCCAAGCACTTTCACGGTATAAAATGCTTCCTGTAAAAAATTGTGTCTTCATCTAGAATTGTGATTCTATTCCTTCAATAATAGCAGAAAAGTATTTTTATATTTGCACGTGTCTCTGCTGCGATTCAGCACCTGGAAACAGAGCCAAGCCCGCCGAGCAGCCGGCTCTGCACGGCCCACTGGTGACTGGGCTGGCACCCATCGCCTCAAATCTGCCCCCAGACAGGCTCAGATCCCAAAAATACCTTTTCAGCAGCATTGTTTAACCTCATTTTGCAAAACCAGAATGAGTGACACTAGTAAGGAAGAGCCCTAAATATTGATTTAATCAAAATCAATCTTTCCACTCCCTAGTTAATGAATGAAATGAAGTCACATGCCCTTGTGGATACTACTGATGTGTTGTATGGGTTACAAAGTTTTTGTGTGCAGTTGTTGCACCTTTTCAAGTGTTTTCGGAGCTGCAAGAGACTTAAAATTGAGACAGCTGTGGCTTTTATGTAATAACATGATTTCCAGAGCTGGATCTTTGGGGGAAAAAAAAAAAAAAAGTAAGTCTTACTTTAAAAGTAAGACTTGAAATAGTGTCATGAGTGTGGGTAAGCTCACAGAAGAGATTAATATGAGCTTTAGGGAAATGTAAATAATGTTTATAGCAATTTACTCATTTGTCCTTTTGTCTGTAACATCCAAAAATATCTATTTTTTTGCGAGCAGATGCACTAAAAGGCCTTACTGGAATTTCAGAAGGCTGTACCTCCATGTCAGGGCTTGTGTACCTCGGGGAATTGCGCTGCCCTTCCTGCAGCACCGGAGCCGCGGTGGCTGAGTTAAAGCAGCGCAGCCATGCCCGCGATCTTCCCTGATGCAGATGTGCTCTGAATCACGGGGGTAAATGCGATGGAGCTCCTTTCTGCCCCAGTGAAACGAGGCATTACAGCAAAGCTTTCCCTGCCAAGCCACCGTCTGGAGCAGGATCCCGGCGATTCCCGGCTTTTGCTGAAGGATGGAGCGCCCTGTGTGACCTGGCTTGCTCTCGGTGCGGCGGGGCTGACACCACAGTCCCTGGGCACAGACCGTGCAGCAAGCTCGCTTAATCCTCCCCAGCGAACACATGAGCCACAGTTTGCCTTTCAGTCTGTAAATTGTTCTTTTGTTTTGCAGGCTTTACTGAACACAGTTTTATTTCATGTGACTGTGCTATTTATGGAGGAGTAAATATTGCCGGGGGTCTATTTAAAAAGGCCAATGACCTGGATTTTTTTTCCATTTGAATTATCTCCAAGAGTCAGACATGTTTAACAACTGATTTTTCCCTCCCTTGTTTCTGTAGACTGCAATCATTTCTAACATCTTAGATCAACACCAACTGAAAAGACAAAGATTTTGAGTGAAATAAAACTGCATGTAGTATGAATGTGATCAGACAGTGTGTGACCTTGCCATTTTTGGAAGAGCTGAATTCCATCCTGATTTACCAGTTAATAACATAGCATGTTTTTAACCTCTGAATATAAGCCTTTTTGTACTGTTGTAGTAATTTGAGTTCATAACTGTGGTTTGTTCCTTTTATTGTTGTTTTTACAAAACCAATTATCAAGTGTGTTTTCATAAATTATAAGTAAATAAATAAACGAGCCGTGTTTTCAGAAAGGGAGGATTTAAATGAGCAAATGTTCTTCTTGTTGTTCCTGCAAGATCCCTTTGCTATTTAAGAAAGAGAAAGTTGAACATTAGAGGGGAAGTAGTCCTATACTTTCACTTTTAAGAAAGAGCTTTGTGAATGCAAACAGGTAGCCAAGTATCTGGAATGTTAAATAGATTTGAGTATTCTTAGAAGTTGAGCCAACCATATAGTTTTAATGTATATATTTTCTTAACAGTAAATAATGAATTGACCACCGTAATATAACGGGCTTCAACCTGAAATTTTGCTGTAGACATATTTATCTTTACCCGGTTGTGTAAAAGTATGAGAAGACAGAATTTTTATACTGAATGCCATCCAATAAATGTTCTAAAGTCTGTGGTGTTTACTATGTCATTAAAAGGCACCCTGGCCTCAGTGCAAAGCTGGCTTCAGAAGTCACAACCCACTTTTCCCCTGCAGAGGTGGAGCAGGTGGACAGGGATGGGATTCCCTCAGGCTGGTCTTACTACCATCACACCTCATTGCATTTCTTCAAAATTTCGTGTTTCTTGGTATAAACAAGGAGCACTCAGCATTATCCTGGCTTGAACCACACCACACCAGGGAGTAGCCATGCTGCACAAGCTGCCCCATATGTATGCACACATTTGTGTATATATATATATATATAAACATTTACATATACCAGTTCTACCACTCCTGCTTAACCTTTTGGGAAAATGCTAAGAAGGAATGACAAACCTTCTTGCCTAGTTGATGTCTTAGGAGAGAGAGTTAGTTCAAGGTGTTGGGGAAAATATTCCACATAGCTATTTGATATTTCTTCAAATGAAACGAAACTGTTTTGTTGGAAAAGATTATTTACAGACAAAAAAAGTGCCTTTCTGTAAGGTTTGCCACTGAAGCCCACCACTTATGACTTCAGCCTTCTAATTTTTAGTGGCTCTTTTCAAACACTGGAGTTTACCAGCAGGTTATTTCACACTTTAAAAAGATGTTGTCTTCCTTGAGTAAAAATTGTTACTGTGAAATGAACTGCAGTCAGTCACACCTACAGCCTCCACTAAGATGAGAAGTACAAGTGCTGTTTCATTCTCAGTTGTAGCATGTCTTCAGTTCTTGTTTGTATTACCTAACAAGAGTTTTCAGTTTCTAACTCAAGCCATCTTATAAAAATAAATTAGCTAAAGCCTTAGTTAGCCAGCATTGGTCAGAACAGATCACAATGACAACATATGCTACTTGGTCTGTCTCTGTTAAAAAGTTGACAGCTTATAAGAAAAGAAAAAAATTCAAACCATTTTCTGCCTTAATAGACCTCAGAACTCTCTGTGGTGAAACAGAATAATTATAGTATAACTGAGCACCTGCTAGTTCCTTTCTAGATTATTAAATTATATGCATGTTCTCATATAGGGGTATCTCAGATTCCCTTTACATTTTTCCTTTCTTTGGTGGCCTGATTATTCTCTACTCCAGTTTTTGGAGACCACAGAACCACCAAAGTCATCAAATTTACAATGCCATAAAATGTACCGACTCATGTCATTTAGGAAAAACTCCTCAAATGAGCCTAAAGGTCAGATTTTATAATTAAAAACTTAAGTTTCCATTTTCTGGTTTGCTTTTTTTTTTTAATATTAAGTTTTCCTTTAAAAATTACATTGAAGTGGGTTTCTGGAAAGTAAAGCCATGGTAGGCAGCAGAAGTAGGAGCTGATGTGTAAGTAAAGCTCAATGCTGTTCTAAGAGGATCAGTTCTAAACTGATTTCTATAATTTCTTACAGTTAAAAATATCTTACAGTTTTATTAAGTACCGGCACAGTTAATTATCTTTTTTTCTCAATCACTCTAATGGATAGAAGATGGGATCTCTTCTCAATAACTATTACTAATATTCACCACATTTCCATAGTAATGCAGACAAATTGGTACATTGACCATATATATTTGATTTCTGTGGTTCATATCTCTGAAGATATGTCCTAGATAAAAAATTATTTTCTGTCTTCCACAGTTTGTACCACAGGGATCTCAGAGGATATATGAGTTCTTGGCTTTTTGAGATAGAAATGTCTTTGCTGTAGTCCAGTATTGAATGTATTGCTGTCTACACACATAATTACTAAACACTGCAAAACTATTGTGACTGGAATGTCTTTAGTATTTGTTTTTCCTGTCCAACAGGGCAGTGGGGATTTCAAAAGCTTTTGTTTCTGCAGCTTTATTGCTTTTTTGTAGGGGAAATAAAGGAAAAAATCAAAATCATCATTACCCAAGTCTTACTTAAATATCCATCTTAATTGTCTTGGCTCATCAGCTGCTGTTTGTGAGATGAAAGTAGGCTCAGTCCTGCACTCTGTCTTAGAAATAACCCCATAAAATGACTCTTTTAAATGACATTTAAACTCTATTTGATCCCAGACATGTGGGGTGGCCTGTTTGTCCAACACATCTGATGAATTTTGGACAATGTTATTGTAAATGTTGTGTTTTTAATGTGGAATGGGCTATTTGCTGCTGGGTCTGTACCACATGTTTGTCAGAGCGTTGGAGAGCCATCAACTTTAATGGCCATACCAGATAAAGGGGCAAGTCCTTAAACAGGAAGAAGGAAAAAGAATTAAAAGAATACCAGTTCCAGAGGGTCTCACAGAGGGGAGAAAAGGGAAAGGCTTAGGAGTCCTTCAAAGGTTTTGTATTGGAAAGAAAGACAACTTTTTGAAGCAGGAGAAAAGGGCATTTAACTATGAGACACTGCAGTGAGAAAGAAAGGCACTCTGATTTTGAGGAGATAAGGTGAGGTGCAGGAAGCCTGTGGATACTCTACAAGGGATCTGACCTATTGCTAAACAATACCGTGGAAAAAACACCTACAAAGTTGGAGCTATACCAAAGGATTAATAAGAAATCCTTATCCCACCACAAAACCTGTATATGCCTTTCTTCTCTTTGTCCAGCTGCTCTTCCTTTGGAAAGGGATGCTTCCCTCTTTGTTTCTCACACTTTAGAAGTGGTTGCCACAGCCCAGCCTCTTTATGCTTTATAGGATTATTATTACAGGACTGAAGCAACTTGGAAATCTGCACAGGTCACGAGAAGAGACTGTCAGCAGTACTTGTGAGAGTGAGGTTATTTCCTTTATAAGTAGAATATTGGAATGCTCTGTTCATCTGATTAATAATAAGCACATTATCTAAAGTATTTTGCTAGGTAATGCAAAGTGAAAATAGTTTTCATTAACTTATGTTTTCTCCCCTGCTTGGTACTTTTGTGCCATCCTAATTTCTAGTACTTGCTTGGGGCAACTTTTTTAGCTCCCTTACATTAAGAAAGTTCATCATCTTCACCAGAGATATACTGATTGAAATTAGTTGCAGATCTGGCAATTTCTTCAGTCTTTTCTCAAGAAGTTTCCTTTTTTTCTGCCTCCAAGCTATATTTAGTTTTTTACATTTGCTGCTTTCACTGAACTCTTTTAAGTGCAGTAACTCTGTCGCTGTAGGAACGTGGTGCTGTGTGATTTACTGTTGCTTTTAGCTCTGCACACCAGAGTTGAAATTCTGTGATAGGCCAAATCATGCTGGGTGTCTTTAATCAAGATTGCACAGTGCTATCATTTGGCTACATCTGAACGTTAATTAGGCATTTTGAGGAGTAAATAGTTTTAATATAGTTGGGTAATTGTAAATAAACTGGTGAGAAAAGGGATCTTTTATGGACCAGGTAACCAAAACAGTAGGAGCTACTTTCAAATGTGCAAGCATATGCAGGTAAAGAGGTTTCACTGAGTTCAATATTGTTCTGTGGGGGGGAGCAGAAAAAACAGAAACTGAGACAGGGCAGTAAGAAAGGGATCACTGCAGCCACTGAAGCACCAATGGTCTGGCAGTGTTAAACTGATTTAAAAAGAGAACCTTTGGCCAGGTTGCTAGCTAAAAAGGGGATTTGATTTGTAAGCAAAGCCTGCCTCTTCTGCTGCTTGATTCCTTTTGCTTTCAAGGACACAGGATGCTTTTCCTCCCTTATAAACAGAAGTGAACAGAGTAATACTGGTTCCAATTTCTTCTTCTATGGAAAGTAAATTGTACATTACCAATTCTTGTTAGGAAATGGTTAAAAGAAGCAGCATGCTATTCTCATGGTTGCTGTCCAAAATCAGAAGTTTTCCATTTCCCTTCCTCCTCAGCCAGTCCAATTGGTGATCCTGGGCTTTCCCAAGGGCACAGACCACATCCTACTGTGGCTGGTACCATAAGGTGTGATGCTTTCCAGGAGATTAGGGTAGCTCTCTCCAGAAAATGAGGGTGGGTATAGAGAAGGCAAGGAAATACACATTTTTATGATGCTTTCAAAGTTAGAAAATGTTATTGTCAACTGACTGCAAACTGGTGCTAGCGTGCTTATCAGATTCCCTTACTGCCTTCCCTTCAGTGTTAGGAATTAGTGGTTTCCAAAGATGCATGTTCATCTCCACAAGAAAAAACACTGGAAAACTGTTTAAGTTCTTTAGTTTTCACCACTGCTTCATGTGAGTTACAGGCCTAAAGGTCTAGTTCAACATAAAATTTCAAACAATAATATGGAATATAATAATAATATTTGAAATAATAATTATATATAAGATTTTATAATATTATACATTTTATTATTNGTTATTATAAATTATATTTATGATAATATTATTCCAAATAATTTTTTTTTTAAATGTGCCTCAGAATTGTAATGTCCAGATTATGTGATCATCAGAAGTTATATTAGAATAGTGTCGTGTTTCCATGCTATGTCAGTGTGATGCACTTGGAACTATCAGACATTAAAATACTGGCTTCTTGCCAACACTTTTTTTGCAAACTTATCTGTGTTGCTGTGACCTTTAACTGGGATTTTTCTTCTGCAGATTGATACAGAGAAGGGAACACCAAGCTGTGCAGCAGAACTAAAGGCGTCTGATTTCCTGTAGGTGCCTGGGGTCCTGCAGCACCCTACAAACCACAGATTATTGTGGGAAGGGAGGGGACTCCCTATGACCTCCCTGGTGCCCCAGGGCAGGACCCAGGCGATGCCAGGGCTGGCTCTGGGCTCTGCTGCACCTTGACCAGACACAAACCCCAGGGCTGCAGAGCTCTCACAGATCCTCTCGTGCTGGAGCAGCTGCTGTGGTGCCCTCACCACAACCCACGTGCAGATTTGTGTGACGTTCAGAAGTTGCTTTTATCTGTCAGACTCCAGCCCTTCTGTGGTTAAGCTTGGCCAACAGACCCAGGATTTGTGGTGGGGGTACATTTAACGGGCAGGAAAACAGATGGTGTGATTGCCCAAGTCCCACTTCCTTGAGAAGGCAGGAGAAGAAGGAGCTGCCGGCAGGTTTTGGTGTGAGTAGTAGCATGGCCTGCACGTCACTTGCACGTCAATCCAGTTGGACTGGAGATGGCAGCCAGGGAGACCTTGGGAAGTGCCACACTGGGGCATAGCTGGGCACCTTTGCCCCATTCAGCCCCACAGAGCCCTGCACCTCCATCCTGACCCTGTGTGTGCCCAGCCCTGGCAGGAGCTGTGCCCCACCCTTGGTCACCCCGGCCACACCGCTGTGCTTGTGCCAGGGAGCACCACGGGCTTGCCCCTCAGTCTGCGCAGGGTCTGTCCCCATGGGCCCCTGGCAGCTCCAGGGTCACATAGGAGGCACATCCAGCTCTGCTGCTCCTGAAACCCTCCTTGTGTATCCCCCAAACTCCACCATGAGGGCTGGGAATAGTCATTAGTCTGTGGTTGATCCTTTCTGTGCTCCCAAGAGATAATGACTTTCTGCACTAATAATATCCTGACTCTCAGATTTGGCCCAGATTGGGTCACCCCCTCTGTGGAGCACAAAGACCCTCTACTCCAAGACAGAATAGGGACATGATTTTTGAATTGAAGGGGCTTTACCAATGGTGGTCACAATTTGGCTGTTTTGCTACAGCGCTGCTCCTGGTCTGAGAACAGAGAAAATGAGTTTGAGACAAAAAACGATGCATGATGTAGGGGAAAAAATACAGTATTGTTTGGAAAATAAGCTTACAAACCTTGCTCCTCTGTTTACATAGTTAATTTAGTCTATCAGTGAACAAATTGATTTTTCAAATTTGCCTCTACAGCTCTTTCACTTGTTACTAATTCCTATGACACTTTATTAGGTAAAGTGTTCAACTTATAATGAACATAATTTTACTACCACCATGAGTTTTGCAGAAGTCTTGTCTAGCATGATTTGTTTTTAATGAGCTAGTAGGGATTTTTTGTTTGCATGGACAAAAATTTTTGAAAATATATTTGTACTTGTTTCTTGTCAAGATTAGGTTGCCAGCTAAACGGAATTATAGCTTTTGCACAAGTTCTGAGGCAGCACTCCTCTGAGAAAACTTGTTTCACTTTCGAGGAGCGTGTGCTCTTAAGTCGGACCTGCTGGTTATTTAAAAAAAATACAACTGATTTAGGAAGATACATATGCTGGGTAGCAGGGATATACCTATTTTATGGAGTTGCTTTATTTCCACTACCTGAATTGCCAAATGTGTTGCAAGATTAGCAGTATTTGGTGAGGCTTTTAAATGATGCAGTGACATGACTATGTGACAATCATTATAATTTTCCAGGCTTGACTTGTGGACGTGGATGCTTGAATTTGGTTTTATGCACGACAAAACTCTCAATTTCATATTGCAAGGGGTTCATCTACATATGTTGCAGGAAATCCTTCAATCTAGTCAGTTTTGGCTGCATGGTATTAGACAGCTGCATATGCAGAGCTAGATACAGCCACTTATCAGTTTATCTTTGGATGATATTTATGTTAAATCAGACTTCCAGTGTGGGAAACTTTATATCTTTTAGAGAAGCCACGATATATGTGGTAATCTTGATGTGAAAATACACCCTTTTAAAATTTTCTCTTCCTTTATCTCTGTGGGCAGCTAGAAGATAACATCTTTCAGTGCTTGCTTCTGCCACTGCCATTCAGGACCAAACACAGGCAGTAGTAGTGTTCCCACAGTCTTACAGCAGGAGACAGAAGTCATTCTTACAAAATAATTTTAAGGAAGGAAAATTGCATGGTAATTAACTTCTAGATTCCTGTCATCATGTCCAGGCAATGCAGAAGTTGAGAACTGATAGCTCAGAGAATTGTCTGCTTGAATATCTGTCCACGCCAGTCAGTCAGAGCTTGCATCACATCTCTTTTGGAAAGAGAAGGGATTGGTACCTTCACAGCAAACCCTCACTGTCTGTGAGTTGTTAGGATGGGCAGAAATGGGAACTAGGTGGTATTTTTAGCTATTAGGTCAGTTTGTTCAAAGTCCAGTAAATTTAAATGCAGATAGATATCCACTGTGATTCAGAGTGTGCAGCCAGCATTAGTTCCTCATGTTCTAACAAGGAGCTGCAGTGTTTAATATTAAATCCATTTTTATAAGAGAAGAATAAAGCAGCTGGACTATAGTGCTCTTGTGTAGTTTCCACTGAATACTTCTGCCCTTATTTGAGTATTTTTGTGCCTTGAAAGAGTGGTGTGAGCTCCTGTACCTTTTTTCTTGCTTTTTTATTTGCTTTGCTACTGTCTTGCACTGTTTTTATTTGCTTTTAGAGTGCCCCATTTTCCTTTGTCATTTATTTAGTTTTATGATATATATCTCTCTGATAATCAGCTGGCCTCACTTCTGTGATATGTCATCCCAGAGTGTTGCTTCAGCAGCTGAAAAGAAGTGTGAATTTCAACACCTCATGGCTGCAAGCAGGTTTTAAACAAACAAAACACAATCCTTGGGCTGTGCTGGCTGTCTTACTGTACAGGGGAAAAAAAAGCAGATGTGACTGCAGAGTCCAGAAATACAAATGAATGCTCTTATCCATAGTGGTGAAAAGACTCCATCATGCTGAATATTGATATCCCCTCACAATTGGTAATGGGGTGTAGAGAACAAGTGCTCTTATCAAGTGCTCGCTTGTTTGCTCAGGTAGGAAAATTTAGGATCCAAAGCCACCCCTTTTAAAGACATGGTGTATTTGTTTTCCATGAAGCCTGCATCTGATGGTGGGGCTCTGAGATGCAGAATCCACCTGAGCCTGCCAAGCACCCTTTGCCCAGGGCAGTTTTCCTACAAGGGCTTGAGACTCTGCACAAGGGCTTGACACTTCTACACGAGCCATGCAACTTCTGCACACTGTTATTTTTATCTGTATTCCAGAATAGCTGCAGATCCATTCTCCTGGGCACTGGATAAGCCCACAGAAGTATTATAATTGTTAAATAACTTATGTATTTCAGATAGATTCATATCAACTAATCTTGGGCACAAAAGGTGCCTGAATTAGGGACCTATGCTCCCTCTACAGTCAGTGGAGATTCAGTTGACAGATGTGCTGAAGTTGCATTCTTGCAAACTTTCAGTATGGGGTTGACGAGTCATTGATGTTTCAGACACTCAACTAACTTTTGGAGTGAAACTGAACTAAAGTTGCCACCTGTGAAAGAGGCAGTAAAGAGAGAGGGAGAAAAGTAACTGCATCACCTTGGACGAAAGGCGAATTTGCTTGCATTGTGCAGGCTATGTATGCACAGTCATGCTAGTGCAAACCAGGAATTTCACCAGAAATCCAGGAAAGAAGCAATACAGGTAGGAAAAATGGGCACATAACTGTTTGACAAGCTGCTAGAGCCATGGTTAGATGAAGGCAAAGAAAAAGAGAAAGGTGTGGTCTGAGTTATTCAGCAGATGTCATGATTGAAGTAAAAACTGTGGTTTTCTTGCTGCTACCTGCTTCCTAAGTTTGAGAGGTGATAACTGGAAAATGGTTGAAGAGCAGCTAAATCATGGATTGGGAATATAGTCTGTGGAAGGACCAATGAGGGATGGTGAGTTTGGGAAAATGTTTCAAGATAAAAAGCAGGTCTCAGTTCTGAAGCTGCGATGAGGGCATGAGGATGGGAGGCCTCCCATTTCTGCTTGTGCTGGGGCTCCTGGGGCAACCTCAGCCCATTTGTGAGGCTGGAGGAGCAGGTGAGAAGCTCCAGAGCACAGTCAGAGAGGCAAACAAGACCTTGACATGTCTTTGTTTCTGCTGCAAATACATAGTTCATATTGTGCCTGTTTTGAATAACCAGAATATCTAAAATGTTTGCAAAGCTCTTGTTAATAATTGTGTTAACTCAAAATAACACACTAGATAATTGCTGAAATTGTAGGTAAACCATATGTTTTGGTTACGGTTTTGGTACAGTTTGTTCTCATCAAATTTGAAAGGATGTTATTTTTCACAAACTCTTGAGAACAAGTGAGCACTATGTGAACATAAGAATGAAGGAACTGATTCATAGGTTTGGAAGTAATCTTCTGCTGCCTAGGTCTGTTATTGATTTTTTTTTTTTTTAATTCTTAAATATTTACTCTTTTTATCTGGGCTTCTCTGCTGTGTGTGTTGAAGTCCACTGCAGCTGAGTGATTTGTGGGGTCCAATGGCTTTGCACAGAGGATCATCTCTGGCTGAAGTTTCTGAAAGCTCAGGTTCTTTGGGTCTTTCACTGGCCCAGCCTTTATGAATAATGTAGGCTCTCTCCATTTTTTACATTCCTTAATTTGAAACTCTGAATAATGTTCTCTGAGTCTCATTTCTGAGCAGTCATATGTTTGGGTGACTTGAGACTGCAATGACATTCTGTTGGACATTCAAAATACATTCAGATGAATGTAAGCAAGTTTTCTTACTTGCTTCAACATTTTGTCTATTAACCTCTCAAATCCAGACTGCAAGTTTTCAAGGTGAGATGAATTGGTTCTGTACCATGTATTTACTCTTGTAACAAATTTCTGTGGGTACAACCAAGGTAAAGCTTCCCTCTAGAATGCCAGATTAGGTTAAATATTCTAATATATATTTTCCTCCTCAGAGACGAACATGAACTGTATATAGCACTTATGTACTACTCACTCTTAAAATTAGGGGGTTTTGCATCTTAAGGGATACACAACATTTGCAAGGTATTGTTGGATTTAGTTCCTAAATCCTTGAGGCCCATTTGTGAACTGACATATTTGCAAAGAAAAGCAGGCTGGTGTCAGCAGCTGGTAGAGACCAGCCACCTTCACTCACGAACATAAGCAGAGTTCTCTGACTTGGTAGTTTCTTTTAATTCAGATTCTAATTACCCTTTAAAGCTCAGCTTTCTTGCAGCAAGGAAATTTGGATTTAAGGTCCATCCTGATATATCTGACATAAATTACATAAATTACAGCCCAAACCACTGGTGACCTGCAGCTGGGAAAGTAAGAAGAGCGCAGGAACAGAGAGCCCCATGGTGCCAACAGCTCAGGAAGGTGCACTGCAGACCCCTGGCTACCCACTGTGCTCTAAGGTGTGGTTTTAAGCACTGTAAAGCACAGCCTTTAATATAACAAGGTGCTGGTTCCTCCATAAATTGTCTTGGCAAGACACTGTCACAAGGGCCAGGCACTGCAGACTTTTCTCTTTTTATGCACAATAAAAAGATGAGATGAAACCCCTCAAAGATGAAGCCTCTTGCTCTGTGACTTGCTAATTTCAGTTTCCAGGCATCTCTGAGTTAGGAAATGAGTCATATGGTTATTATTTACTCATCAGCTCCGCAGTTTCTGGCGTCTTAATCATTTTGCTTGTAACTGGGAGTGTTACCTTCTTCAAAATAAAGGCTTGAAAGATGAGCAACTAATTACTGTCTTCATTCTTTTGATTACAAAACAGCTGTATGCACAGGGCTGGCAGCCATATTAATGCCTAGGATGAGGTACTTTCCTGCAGTGTTTAGAGGGATCTCCCAAGTAATTAGTCCATAAGGAGATTTAGAAGAGATGCAGACCATCATACAGGAATATCCAACCACAGAGCCATAGCCCAAGCCTTTCCAGTGCCCCTGTACATGGGTGGATCCCGAGCCCTGCCACCTGCTATGCTCATGGGGCTCAGAAGTGCCAGAACTTGTCCACAAAAGTGCTTCAAAACTGCCATCTCATCTCCCAAGGGTTAGATGGCCCTACTGTGATGCATTGTTTTCTGTCATTTGTCTCTTCCTAAACAAAAGGGGGGGGGAATCCACATTTTGGTCCTTTATGGCCTCTAATTCTGACTCTAGTGGAATCTCTCTCACTGCATGACATCCCTTGCAGTCTAGTCCCACTCACATGAAGATGGAACAAGAGTTTGGCAGTGGCAGCTCTCTGTGAAACACTTTCTGAGCCTGAGCACACCAGTGGCAGCCACTGTTGTGGTGTCTGAACACCTCAAACACTATTGCCACAAGCTCTAGCTGCTGCTGCTTGCCTAGACATAGTTTAGGAAGTGTGGTGTATTTTGGGGCTCTCTGCAGCTTGGAGTGACCCACAACAATGTCTGACTTGCTTGTGTCATCTTTCTTCTTTGTGCAGCACTAGGGGAGCTCAGTGTCACATTTGCTTTCACTGTCAAAGAAGGGTGATAGAGGCACAGGCCTTTCTACAGAGATTTCACATTTAGCCACAGTTACTGATGCTGTAATTGCTCCTTTGCTAACAAGTGCTGTTAGTGCCCTATTTGCTGTCTCTGTCACTGCCACAGAGCTGTACTAGATGTCACTTATCCTTGGATTACTGCCCTTTTCAGTAACCATTAGACTTTCCCACTGCACATCCCTGTAGGATTTTTCGCTTTTCTTCTTTTATGGAAGCACCTACGAGTGCTCCATTTAAATATAAGAGCTGTGGTTTGAATCCTGTATGCAAATCCATAAAAATAAGTTGTCCCTGCCCCAGTTAAACAGCTTACAGTGTAAACAAAAAAATAAAAAGGCACTGATTGGAGAAAGTTAAGCCATTTCTGTACTACTGCATTTCTGACATTTAGCATCCCTCTCAGCATTGTTGGCAGGATCAAGACTCTCTGAGAGTGCAAGTGCTGGTTCCAGAGAGGCTGAGAAAAAAAGGGAACAAATAAATTCATCAGTTATCCAAAGAGTTCCTCTTTACTGCAAAATGCACACAAACCCAAGTATCACACCGTCTTTAAGTCCTATCCAGTTACCCACTTCATTACTTCAGGGATTGTGTTGCTTTTAATCTCTGTGATCTGGGTCATCGCGGGATTCAGGCTGATGTTTGAGTCAATACAGTTCAGTTTCCTACTCCTAACACTGTGTTTTGCAGTGTGTCTGTTCTCACTCAACTGGAGTAAATATGAAGGAAATCAGATTTTGAACCTTGGCTTTTTTTTTTTTTTTCTTTAATAGTCACATCAGTTAGGTCCTTTCCTTGTTTTTCTCCTAGGTTGTTTAGATGACTGACATGAAGTAATCATGGATCAAACACCCAACATATTGAGCAATGTGCAGCCTTTTGCTTCCCCAGCTCCCAGAGAGAAAAGCTTGAAAGTGTTTCAGGCAAAAGAATTTTCCTGTCTGGAGTTGCAAATTAGTTCCCTGAGTGATGTTTTACAGCAGCCTGGTACCTACCCCATCTGCAAGGAGGACATCAGTGAAATGCAGGCAGCTCTCCAATGTCCTTCTCATGCTTCCCCTTTGAAAATACAACTGCTTCTGCAGTTGACACAACCAGCAGAGACATCATCCCTAATTTTACAAGTCTAAAGAGTTACAGGACTTCTCCCTGGACAGTTGAGCTGTGGTTAACATACACAGACAGTTCTCCATACTAATTTGTAATAGATGAGCCTGGGCTCAGACTTCTCATCAAATGGCCAGTGCCAGCTGTGGAATTGAGACGTGTTCAGAGGTGGTGACTCTCTTTGCTTCAGATGGAAGATTCTCTCCCTTTTTGCCTCCAGCTTGTGACTGCCCCAGAGAAGAACGAGCTGATGTGTGCACAGGGGCTTGAGGGGATGCTGACTCCCTTCAGGAGGCATGGAGGAGTTACTCCAGCAGGGATCTCCTGTTGTCAGGAGTAATTATGTCACTGTTACCAGAGAAGTAGGGAAGATGGATGTACACATGTAGGTACCTTACCCGGATTTGTGGGGTGGCTGGTAATTTCCGATTCAAATGTCTGATAAATCTGGATGTGCAAGAGCCTCAGAGAGAACCTACGTGGAGAAAAACAAGATCTGCACATAGGGAAACCTCTTTGCAATGGAAAATAGGCCGGTTAGGCAGTCTGATGGTAAGAAGAAAACAAGCTCTCTCGAACTGAATTCATTCCCTGCCTTTCTATATGAACATGCAGGTAACAGTATTGCTTAACATCCACCTGTCCTGCTGGAATAACCGGGCTCATGCTGGCCTTCTGCTCCAGTTGGTTTGTTAACCCAGCTCATGGGAAAGAAGAGAAAGTGAATGGTGTCAGGAAAAGTGGAATTTAGATGATCATACAAATAGGTTTGATCCGAAAATGTTGCAAGAGGACTGGGAGGAGCAAGCCTGGAATCAAACTTGGGAAGAGGTATGGCAGCTGCCACAGCACCACACAGAAAAGTGCAGCAGGGAAAGCAAACAGGTTTGTGATAAAGAGATTTCCAAAGAAAACCCCAGAAGAACTGATAGAGAAATAAGCAAGTTCAAGTAAAGGTGAATATAGTTGGGACTTATACCTAATTGACACAGAAGTTTTATTAAAAAGCATATGATTTTTCTTTTGAGATAGATAGATAGATAGATAGATATACATATAGCTAGTAAAATCTGCAGTCTGCATAAGAACCTATAAAAAAGTATGTATTCTCAATGTGTGTAACTGGACTAAACTGTACCAGTGTACTTGCCACGGTGCCAGAAAGGCATTGTGCTGCTCTGTGTTAGCATAATTAAAGTAGCAGAACTGGTAAGCATAGATGAATCCTTGAAGACCTTGGAATGTTGTTTGGAGCCATGTGGAGCTGCTGGCCTCATTTGTATTGCATTGCTTTTCAAAAATGTTTTTTTGTTTCAGTGTTTTACCCCAAAATATTTCCTTATTGCCATGTAATCCCACTGAGAGTACCATATGTGCTTAACAGAATATGCTGGTTTGTTTCTGAAGAGTTTCTTTTTTAATGTGCAGGGTTGCTGAAGCTTTGAAGAGGAACCCTGAATCACTCTTTTAATGAGGTGTGGAAAGCGAACTGTGGGAATAAATGGACTTGGCTGGACTGCAACTTCCCTAGATCCCCTGGGAGTTTTGAGTGTCTGAGAGATGCAAGAGTCCAATGTTAAGACTATCTCAGAAACACAAAGTTCCTGAAGGAAATACTAATTGTTATCACATGCATTCTAAACCCTAGCAGCTCCTGAGTTTTGAAGCATTTACCCTGTACCTGCTGCTTCAAAGGAAGTGTGCCTGAAGGGAGACGTTAGTAGCTAGAAGGGAGTAGTAGCATTCACAATAAAGTCCATAAATATTATAAGGCAGTAAAAGTATGTTCTAAGACAATTAGTAATATTAACAGTAATAACTTGCCTCAAATACAGTATGGGGGAAGATTCTGACCTCCCTCATCTTTTGCCAAAGGCAGAAGCACGGTTCCAAACACCAGGGAGAGGAATAGCAGAGGATTGTCGTGCCTTGGCCCTTGGGGAAGATAAGCCAGATTCAGAAGTTGTGAGAGGCATTCCTACACACATCAGTGCAGAAAGGGGACATTTCTCTGAAGCAGTTGAAATATTTTACCTGTTTAGAAGGAGTTATGGCAACAGCAATCAATGAGATCCTGGCTAAGAAACTTGTGAAGTAATCTGGAGGATTTTAGATGGAGACAAAATATGCTTGAGGGCCTGAAGAAATATGTGCATCCATCTTTTCTTTGAAGAGAATGAGAAATGGCTTTTTTTCCCCCGTGGTTCAAACAGTGCTAAAAGGAAAGAGGCCTTGTCTTTGCTCCAGCTAAAAGGATCTTGCTTCTCTAAGCAGGAATATTTGGATTCTGCCTGGGAGGCTGGCACGGCTTTTCGTGCTCCGTGTCTGCTGAGCGCGCAGCTGGATACCTGCGAACTGCCGGCTGACCACAGACTCATTTCCATGTATACGACAGCATTCCTGTGGGAGGAGAGGCTCTTAATAAGCCTGTTCATAATGGCCGTGTAAGCATGCGAGCTTTATTACCTGCCAGCTCACCAGGAAAGTATGCCATTCCCGTACCGAGGGATGTGTAACCAGGGCTGCCTAATTATCATGTGCTGCGCTGCCAGGAGCGCTGGCTCGCTCTGTCCTTGGGCTTTTCACTGATGCACACAAAGCAGGAGCCTCTTGCTCGCCCCTCTGAATTGCTGCTGGTGTTACGGCAGCCGCTGGAGAAAGGCAAGGACATACCAGGAAAGAGCTGGGCACGGAGCTTTATGAAGAAAATTGAGGAGACGCCGATGTCAGTGTAAATCCTTGACTTAAAAAGTCTGTGCCTGCAGCGTGTATGACATTTGAGATACCCTAAAAAAAAATATTTAAAGGACTTTCTGCAAGCATCGTCCATTATAGTAGTTTAAATAGCAGGATTTAGACACAGAGGGTTTTTCTCTGCCTCTTCTAGTGCTTGCAAACTAATGCTCTGAGACAGACCTGCAGTGTTGCCTTTTCAGAAGCTGTGCAGAAAGAGTCTGATTACAGAAACACTATTAGGAGCTTGAGAAGAAAAAAAGAAAAGAAAAAAAAAACAGCAAAAGAAAGTTGAGGGATTAAGAAGAAAAAGAGTATAAACTCCAGCCAAACCAAAGCCACAGGAAATGGAGTCTGAATGTAAGAGCAGGATCTAGACAGAGAGGGATTTGGCAGGAGAGAAATTGTTGCAAAGAGTTCAAGAAAAAATATAAGGCCTGGTCCTGTAGAACAGTGCTTGTGATGAATTCTTATCTCTGCAAATGAGCCCACTTGCATGACACTGCTATCATTTTGTAGGTCTGGGATCTCGGAAAAATATCACCTGTTACAAAAGGGTAGCAGTGCTGGAAAGACAACGGGGTAAGAAGAGGGCAATGTATAGGGTAGAAGGATTGCTTGTTTAAAACTCCCTTTGGCTGGGCAGCAAGGATCACATCCTCAGAGACAGGTAGTGGCTGTTCTTTACCAGATGGATGGGGTGTTTGTTGGGAAAACAGTGCCCCGGTTGTGACAAAAAGGGGTACGTTTCACATATGCTTATTTGCCAGTTCTTCTGTTTCTGTCAGGATACTCTTTGTGATGCTGGATTCCTTCCCAGCCTCCTGTAGATTTTGGAAAGTCTCCCAATCAGCTGCCATGTAGAAGGCTTTGAACTTAAAATGAGAACAGCTGAAGTGCACCCAGTGCTGGGGGGACCCTCATAATCCTTGTTTCATTTCTTTCTTCTACTCTGGGACCACCAGGAAGGTAGCAAGCATCATCCTGAGACTAGGACTCTCAGCACTGAGGAAGAGTGGGTATTGCAGCACAAGGTGAAAACTTTTGAAGATAGAGGCTTGGATGTTTAATCATAGGCCAGTGCCTGACTAGTTTTTAAGACAAAATTAAATCTCTCTTTGGAAAGGGAGGTACCTGCCCACAACTGGGGTCCAGCTGTGCAGGGTCTGTTGAAGGGGCACCTATTTCAGAGCCATAAGAGTGTGTGTAAAGGCTGAAAAGAGAGGTATTCTCTTACTGCGGAAAAACAGGTATCATTAGATTTTTTTTTCTGTAGAAAAATCAACAAACAACCTTCCTTTCAAGGAGCAGACATTTTCTGCTGAAGAAAATACCATTTGTGCATCAACTCCCCTCTGACAATAAATGTGTCTGAAGTCAGGAGAAACAGAACTGCAAACTATGTAGCTGATATGGACAAGCAATTACTTTAGCTGGGGTGTGCAGTAGGTAGGTCTTAGGCCAGTGAAAGTTGTGTGTAGCTAAAGCTGGCTCAAAAACCAAACATAACTCTGGGCAGCTACTTGGCAAAGTCCTATCCTGCTTCACCCCTTTGGAAGCACAGTCATGGCACTGATATGTAACATATTTTATTTGTTGATATGTCTGATGTTTGCACATAGGGTCTGAACTGGAAAGACAAAGAGATACCCTGAGATGTGGTTAATACTGCCCTTGATATCCTTGATACACCCAGAGCTTTGTTTACCTCTCATGGCACATTTGAAATCCTCCTCTCACCAACTCGAGGAGCTTCAGAGAAGTTGTTGATGTGAGTGAGCACAACAACCCACTTTCTTCACTTCCTTCCTTGTACTCTTGCATAAAGCTGTGGTCACCAGGAATAAAAATGATGCACACTGTTTTTTGGTCCTTCTTTTTAAAGGCTTTATCAGGCTTTTTGCCTGATGCAACAGAATTAAACTTCAGTTCACTGCAGGGACCCTCGTGGTTGCTGAAGATGGTGCAAAGTGCTGCATCTCACCTGGGGAGGTGTAGCCAGCCCACATGTGCCTCTCTCAGCTTGGCTTGGGATGGAGGTTAGAACACATTTCAGCAGTGATGTAAAAAACTGTCCCACCATCTTATGGGGATTTCTTGCTGCTTCAAAAGTGGCTGGTCTGTGATAAAGGATATCTCACTTAGGAGAGGCTTGAGCCACACAGGAAATTCAGACGTCACAGAGATGTGCACTCCATTGTTGTTGGGTTTGTGGAATTTAAACATCCAAGATAAGAGCTTTGTTCCTCTACAAAATACAGGGAAGGGGAGCAGGATTTTACACAAATACAGCTACCCACCTTTTTTTTTTTTTTTTCCCACCCCCTCTAGTGCATTTGAAAAAAAAAATCTTTTGTTTAAAAATCAGAACACCTGTGCCGGTCAGAAAAAACGTCTTGTTACTAGAATGCTATCACTTGCTAGATACAGGTATCTTGTATTGACATAATGGGCTAATTTACAGATGGGAGGTACTGATCATTAAAAATTAATCCTTCAGAATATATCAAGGTTACTGATCCAAGCCTAGCTCAAGGAAATATGTTCTGTCCTTTTTTTTAATATTGTGAAAAAATTACTAGGTTTTAGACTTGAAATGTTCTATAGCTTTCCTTGATAACGCCTGTCCGAGTATCTGGGTGAGGGAAGTATATTGCTTGACTTGGCCAGTCCCAGTTTGTTGTCCTGTTTGTATTTCCCATCAGTTCATAGATGTTCCTGAAAGAGCACACACACTCCTGGCCAGGTCATGCAGCACTGGGGTGACAAACACAAAGCTATCCAGAAGATTCGTGGACTCATCTCTTACTGTGCATCTTGAGAATGCATTTCACTCCATAACCTTTAGGAAATATTAATGTTCTACCTCAGCCATGGAGGAGAAGCAATTTTGGCACAGTTCAGAGGAACTAAAGCGACTTGGGAAAGGAATATCACCTTTAGCAAAGTAATCAAATTCAGCAGATTACCTGGGATTTATTTTTTTTCCTGCTGAAAGCTCTGCTTGTCACTTGTATTTGTGTAGGTATACATTATCCAGGAGGAGAAAATCTGTCCACTGAAGAGGAGGAGAAGAAATTCCCCTCTAAAGAGGTCTCTGAAATATAACAGGAGAGAAGATTATCTGCTGAGAGCAGTCATGGACAGAAGTTGCAATTAGTACTCTGTTTTACTGGTATTATCTTCCTGTAATGTGTGTGAGCCAGGCCCTGGTGACTGTAGGGACTCTACTGCTACACCAAACTGGGAATTGTTTGAGTCAGTAGCATTGATTATGCTTTATGTAAACACAACAATATCACCTAATATGTCACAAGGGAGAGGATGATTTATTGATGTCAGTGATGCAACAGGAATATTTTGGTGCCACCAGCCAGAGAGGAGAGCCAGACTGCTGCAGCTTCTGGACAGATGTGTCAGAAGTGCCTTTTGCTTTCCCAGCACATCTGCCCAGGAGAGAATCATCATGCTAATCTCATTCCCTCTCAAGGCTTTGTCTTAAAAACAAACATTAATCACATGAGAATTTTGCATATTTGGGTTGGAAAAATTGCATAATTCAGGACTTTCTAAAGCATGCAGTGTATCTGTTTCAAACTACAAAACATTTCAAAGATCAGTGGTCAGGGATTTATGAAATTATTTATTGTGTCTAAATGTGACCATATAGGTACTTCTAAAAAATAATCAATAGATTATTTTTCTCTGTCACAGGAAGATTTGTTTTTACCCATGGCCAAAACCTGAAGTCATTACAAATTTTATTACTTAGTCAAAATTCTTATTAAAGACTTAAGTATTTGGCTTAAGGCTCAGTATTTCAAAGGAGAATGTATTTAGAATAGAAAACAGAAGGAAGGTATTTGTAAACATCCGGATGTCTCTTTAAATTCATTAAACAAACACATTCAATCTTCTGCAAAGCAAGCAGAGAAAGTTAATTTGGACGTAATTCCCACCCTTCCCTGCCAAGAAATGGATCTGTTTATTCCTTGTGGAGATAATTTTGTTTATGGTCTCCCAAGATAGCCTTAGCCTCTCCCCTCACACCACCTTCATCAGATGTGAGCCCTGCTGGCCTCTTTACAGACCCGTGTGATGCTCCTCACCTTGGCACCCAAAAGCATCTCCAACAGCCTCCAAGCAGAAACAACTCCAGCAACAGAGGCTCTCGAGTGTGCTGTCAGTGAACAAATGATGTGGTGACTGAGGAAGCCTAAAATGAAAATAAACTCTGCACAGATTTCAGGTTGGCCTGAGGGCCCCTAGAGAGAGATTGGAGGAACACAGTGCAAACCTATTAGCGAGCACTGCTGGTGTGTGCTGGGCATACATATCCTCTCCTAAATCAGGTAGAGAAGTTGTGTCTGGATAAATACAAGGGACCAGCATATTCTGCAGGCCTGTTTTCAAATCTAATTAGATACTTCTAAAATATGGAAGTGGCTTACCTGTAATAGATTATACTTTCGTCAGCCACCTAGATTTGAGAATTCCTTAGGTCAGGAATTATCTTTGGTGCACATATGGATGACAATTAAAATTTTAGTAATGTGTGGTAGGAGATCTGGGAATGACTGTAATTTGCTTTGTTTTTCTGAAGTCTTAAAACTTCTGCAAACTAAGACTACAGTAGCTCTGTGTTTGTAAAGTGGTGAGCTATCGGATTTGAGAGATCAGTTTTCAGTGTTAGAGTTTCCTCATGTAAATTACACCACCTGCCATCCTAAGACATATTCTCCCTCTCCATCCATATATCAAAGTGTAAAAAAGACATCTTCCTCTAAATTCTCAAAATTGAATTAATGAACAGGAATTAAATTAACAGGAATGGTTTAGGAAGGAGTGACCTAAGTTTCACTTAGTCCAGTTTCTTGATAGCAAAACCAGAGAATGGTTTCCTTGAGTATCCGAACCAGCATGAGGATGAAGCACCGTCACTTGGTACAGTTTTAATATTTTGAATTCACAGCATCCAACATGATCTATTGTCTAATAGCTCAGAGTGCTGTTTTATTATTCCACAGTGTATTCCCCCCATTCCAAACATCATTACCTGAAATGACACTCTTGGCTGTTCAACCAGAGATAAATGTGTATAAACACTAATTTAACCTCAACTGCAGGGTGAATCTGAGCAGATCTCAAACACTGGTGCACAGATAGGAGGCAGATCCATCATTCAAATAAAATGTGTACCTGTTAGGTAACTTCCTGCTCAGGACCTTGTAAAAGCCATCAGCTCTGTTCAGATGAGAGTTTTTTCCTCTCTCATTCATCAAACAGTTGTTATGCATATGGTCAGTTGATTTGCCCAGAAATTATTAACATGGACAACACTCGCATATTTCAGGTATTCCAAAATTAGTCTTTTCTATGTGATCTGGGAAAAACAGGCAGCAGAGATTTATGATCTTCAACATACAATAGCTATATTTAATATACACCACACATGGAACATTTGGTGTCCTTTTACACCCTCTTGTAAGTTGCAAGGGCAAATGCTCAGGGCTATTCAAGTGTCAGATACATATATATTAAAAAAAAAAAACACAAAAAAACCTGTCTGTAATGCAAAATTCTGTCTCCTTGTGCATCTATTAGCACAGCCTCCAACTGCTAGTTTTTGGCAAGTGATTGGGCATGTTTTCAACATCCAGCTGCACAGAAGGGATTCTCCCACTTGAGCCAAGATGAGCCTTTTGGGAGCAGAGCATGTTGCTCTGGGGTTGCCCAGTGGCCGTGTGAAGATGCCAGGCTGGTGGCATGGCCTGGGACAACAGCACCAGCGGCAAGTGGGTGACCTCTGGAAGCAGTAAAGGCAGCCAAGATCAGCACTCTGCCACCTCATTGGGTCCATGGCAGGAGGCACAGGCAGAGATCCTGTAGCTCCCAAGCGTGCTGTGCCTGGCCTGGTGCCGTGTGTGTGCCCAGAGGAGCAGCCTGTGCGAGCACCACCAGCTCAGCTGGGAGCAAACACGCCCAGTGTGCTCGGTCACTGCCTCTACCGAGGGGCTTTTGCCAGCTTGGAGGAGAGATAAAAAGTGAATTTGGTTTCCAGGGCAGCCTGTAGGTCACCTGTAATGGGTCACCCTTAACAAACAGCGTTGACACGGAGCTGGAACAGGGGCAAGGGAAGGAAACTTAGCTCTCTCCTATTTGAGCAATGGAATTTATTCCCAGCTCTGACCTTGTGCAAACTCTGTTACCATATTTATCACATGGAAAGAACGACCACAGCCTCTGCCAGCACTGTGGGCAGGAGGTCTCCAGCCATGTCCTGGACACTGGGGAGCCAAATGCCCCACAGTGGTGCTGGGGGAAGGAGGGATGTCCTCTGCTCCCCCGCCTGAATCTGGGGATGCTGAACCCAAATGCTGAACCCACAGGCCTGTGCAGGATCTTGGGCATTGCTGCTCACCAGAGTTTCTCTTCCCTCTCCCTCTGGGTGCAGGAGGGCAGTGTCCCCAGCTTTGCCTTCAGAAAGAGGGGAGGAGAGCTGGCCCCAGCCCCTCTCTCTGCAGTTGAAGGTGTCAGGGCACCGTGGCTGCCACCTTTGTTTCACTCTCACGCTTGAACTCAGCAGCTGCATCTCTGAGGCACGGGCTTACAACAAGAGATGCTGTGCTCACCCTGCCAGCGTCTCAGGAGGCCTGAAGGGAGGGGGATTTCTGCATGAATAAAAAAATTCTTCCCTTTGAATCCCCTGTGCTATTAGGGGCTACTCAGCTACTTGTACAGACACTGCCCATCCTGCACTCCCTTCTCTTCTGGGAATGTACTTTACCAGAAACAGCGACTGACCTCCCTGAGTGTACAGGAAGCATCCTGCTAAAAAAAGAAAGCAGATCATGTGAACAGAGCTAAACTTCCCACAAGGTGTAATTCTTCTTGGTTTGTTACTTTTAAATGCAAATGCATCATGGCAAAAAGATAACAGAGGAAGTATAAGAGTGCAGGGGGAAAACTCTTTGAGCTCTTGGCACCTGTCTGCTTTGCATTCAGCTGTCCCGAGCCTGGAGAGACATTTGTGCTAAAGGTTATTCCAAAGTAGCTCGAAGGGGAGGCCTATTCTTACTGAGGATTTTTGTTAATCAGCTGTGACGCACCTCAAATCGTTCACCTCTTGGGGCTTACTCTGAAATAAGTCCATGTTTTTCCAAGTGATTGCAGTGGAGGAAGGAAACCTGCTTTGGTCCAAGGATAGGTTGTGGTAAAAAGCAGGGAGACTAAAAGCCAAGCCCAAGGGGCAGGCACAGCAGGCCAGCCCCAGGGACCTTGTTGGAGCCAAGCACCCTCCTGGGAACACTGGGACAGGACTTGCTGTGGACAAGGGCTGTGGAGAGGGATTCCCTGGCCCAAGCCTGCTTTTTTGGGTGGCTTTTGACAGCACTGCAACAACGTGCAGTGTGAGAGGGTTTTTTTACTGATTAAGTACTTATTCATTTGGACCATATGACTTTTTCTGGAGGCTTCAGCAAACCTGAACCAGTAGAATAAAATCTCCACTGTAAAGAAATCATCCTGTGAAGCAAACCCCTTTTTATTGCTTCAGGATGTTGATTTAAATATTACTTCACAGCCCTACTGTAGTGATCCTTTCCTGGGTTTCCCCACCCTCATCCACACAGATTCCAGAAAGAGGGAGAGGTCACCATGAAGCTTTTTTTTTTTTTTCTTCCCCAGCTGTGAGCCAGAAAGCCTGTAATTACATTAGTTCTTTGGATTTGGAGGGCAGTGTGGTTTCTCCTCATTCCACCAGTTACCCTGGAGCTGTAAAGTGCATCTCCATAGATGTCCTTCCATGCAATGATTTTAAAGCACTTTGCAGTGGGAGTTGCCAACAGCATCAGATGAAATAGAGAGGAATAGCTTTACAAAGGAGGAGAAACAAAGAGAAAAATGTCAAACAACCTGCAGAGAGCTTGCTGCTGGCAAGAACAGGGTTCAGCTCCAGCCTCTTGTCCTGTGGTCATCCCCAGGGGTCTGGCCACCCTGCTGCCCTGGCTCCTCAGGATGTGCCCAGAATGAAGCAGCACACAGAGCTTGTGCTGGTGGATCTAATGACTCATCTGCAGGCTGGCTAAGCAAAAACCTTTATCTGTGATGATGCAGCTGATAGCTTCCTGCTATACACTATAGACACAGCAATGTAAGAGACTACCAACAAATTGCAGCCATGGTAGAGCAAAATTTTGTTGTGTATTATGGCTTGGTGAGCAAGGCTTTTCCTTTTCTGTGGGTGTTTCGGTATTTTTTCAAGGTGGGGTTGGGTGCTACTGCAAATTTCACTTCCTTGCCATCTGCTTGCATCACGATTGTGTTAAAGCTGCCCAGAGAAAGTAGAATTGCAGCTGAGATACAGCTGAGCAGGACTAAACTGCTCTTTTTGTTTGCTCTGTTTATCTTTTCCCTTGCCAGTGCACTTCCTCACATTCCTCTGGTGCACTTTAGAACAAATAAGCCTTTTGAAATTATTCTTCTAGCACACAGAGCAACCACCTCAGGCAGTCATCAAAAACCCAGGCACAATTTAAGTGAGGCATACTGGCAAGAAAGAACAAAGATGAAGCATTTTGCCCTGAAAAAGTGTGAAGCTGACTGTTACAGTCTGCTGCAGAGGAGATTTTGTTTAGAAACACACACAAACAGAGTAATGAAAAATATCACAGAAGACTTTCATAATTCTGCTGGTAGTACTTTATTGCTAATGATGGTTTGAAGCTTAAATTGGACAAGAATAATATGTGATTATTTATCTTCTGCTTTTCTGTCTATCCATTGACTTCATTGACTTCATCACTCCTCTTGGTAGCAGTTCCCCTCTCCACAGTGTGGCCCTTCCACTTACCCCATGCTCTGGCCCTTCAAAAGATTCATAAGAAATTCTGTAGGTCTCTCATATTTAAAGATGAATATTGATTGTGTAAAAATACATTGGTACTGAAGGGTTGAGCTGGAAAAATATGCTTCTAAGGTATCATTATTTTGCCATGAATAGGATGCTGCAGAGACTTACATATGAATGTTTGATTTAGCACAACGTGACTTCAGTGTGGAAAATGAGCAATGTGCAAGCACATCAGCACAGGGCACTGAGAAAGCAGACAGTGTTTGCATGCATTGATCTGTCTGATGATTTGATAAATTGGTAGATTCTGCCTTTAAAATAGCACAGAATAGTTTCAGAGGCTAAAAAATGAAGATGCTAGTCTTTCCCTAAGTGAGATTTTTGTTCTTGTTAACTCAACCTTCATAGTTTCCTGTGGTAAGAAAGTCTCCAGTTTGATGACGACAATGCCCAGACTGGACGCCGGGCCAGGGAGGCAGGTGACAGCAGTGGGAAAGCAGCTCCAGTTACACTGGGAACTGCCACCAGGGCACCTGGGATACAAAGACCCCATGAGGAAATGATCTCCCCTTGTGCTGAACCGTTTGGAAGTAAGGGCAGGGAAAATAAACAGCTTTGGTCATGCCAGGTTTAGTTGGGACTGCTTCCCTTTTCAACAGCTATTCAAATGCCAACCTATTTTTAACATTCCAAATATTTTTACAGCGCAATTTTGGCATGCATTTTCATACCATAGTTTGGAAGGGCTAAGCTAAGGCTTTGCTTTTACTTTTTAGAATGAAACCAGAGGTATAATGCACCACCCTCTTCATCCAAGAGCCTGCCAATGAATGTGATTTACCTTGTAGTGGGATAGGGAGTGAGTATAAATTAGAATCTAACACCTGAAATGCAGTGAGCAGCACCTTCCCTTAGTGTGAACGAGCAGAGCTGTGATGTCAGTGGAGCCTGACTGATTTATATCTGTGGGAGTCTGGCCCTTTGCCTGCATACCTCCTATTGGCTGTGGCTGGCAGGTCCCAAAACAGCCTCCTTTTCTGCTTCTGGATGGAGACTTTCCTCTGGCTGCCATGTGGGACTTAGAGGATACATCTTGCAGAATCAGAGACAGCCCATCAAGGGAATGCTTTCTTCCTCTTCCTGACCCTGATCCTAGCAGATGGCCTTGGCATCAAAACCCACCTGTCCCTGCAGGTATGTGCAGGGCCAGACCCTCAGTGTGGTTCCCTGCATTTAACCCCTGCTCTGCTTAGCAAGCCAAGCTTAAATGTTGGAATGGTCACGTGCCAAAGGTCCTCGGAAGACAAACTCCTGCTTTCAAACATTGCTGCAGAGCCTGCCTGGAAGCTCAGGCAATGAAGGCTCCTCAAAGATTCAGGCACTTCTGAAGGTGAGTGGGAAGGTGGGAATCAGAAGCTCCAGTTTCTGATTCTGCCACATCCTGCCTACATTGCAGTGGCTGATGCTCCCCTACTTTGTTCAGTGGTAGAGCTCCCATTCTGTTTTATTTGTATTGGCTCACCAGGGTATAATGTGAAGCAGGCATGATTTGGGTTGTGAGCTGCCAGCAAGCTGCCAGTCATCTGCAATGGATGTGTTGTGCCTTGGTCTCTGTCAGCTGATACTGAAGGAGCAATTGAAATGATTTATTGGGGTGGTATCACTGCACCCCCACCCAGACCACAAGATTCTGTTTTGGTGTTGACAAGGACCATGAAACACAGTGAATTGATGGTAACCCTCTCACCTGGTCAATATGAGGTTGAATTAATCTTGCTGTGGAAGTGGGAGCTCACAGCACCTGAGTGTGGCTGGGCAATGGAAAAACTGTCAGATGTCAGAGAAGGAAGAGGCTTTTCTACCGAGAATAAATCATCAGCAGGGTTATAGCCTGTTTGGTAAATAGGCTGAGAAGCTGAAGCAAAGCTGAGATACCACTATACAACCAGAGGTGTTCAGGAAACCACTGTGTGCTACAGCTTTGTAAAATTGAATAGCTGCCCTGTTTCGACCCAGACGTGGTTAATCTTCAGCTGCAGATGAGACACTTTGTTTATAGCAGGCAAAGGCAGCCTGCAAGGGGCTTCAGTGAGATGCAGAACCCCTATTGTCAACAAGAATAATCCTTGATTACTAAGAGCTGAAGTCTTTGCCAGGAAGAACACGTCTCCAAGTTTACACCCCTATGATCAGGATAATCTATTGATAATCCATTTTTTTAAGGAAGAAGAACTGGAAAAGCTGTTTGTGAGCAGCTGAGACTGCATTTTGTTGGTTGCCAGTGCTGAAAGGATGTATTATCACAGTCCTGGGCACTTAATCATTGAGTGGAGCACACAAAAATAGCCAGGAAAGTTGCAGGCTGTGCAGAATGGGTTGAAAGGTTGTGGGAACATGTTCTGGCACACCCTTGTGCTGTGGTGAGATGCACGACGAGGGGGCAGGGGAGAGAGCATTTCAGCAGGCCCAAGCAAAGGAGAATATACTCTCGTTTCCATATAAACCCTCTTCTCTCTTTCACTCAGCATTATTTTGCTTCCCGGGGCAGAAACAATTTCCAGTAGTCATTCAGGGTAACACGTTTCTAATGCATACAATGTGGAAATGTCTCAGCAGCAAACCTGTGGTCCAGTTCAAATGCTGGGAAAAAAGCTTTAGTATATTACACAACAAAATATTTGTAAACACAGATGCCTTGAGTTTAAGAGGAACTTTGGTCAGCTGGAAAATAAACCAACACCAAATTACAACACAACAATAAATGAGCCAAGTAGGGAACCTGCCTGTGGCTCTTAAAAAACCACCACCATTGCAAGAAAAATCCAAGGCCGTTGTTGGAGCAGGTAGGAGAGCAGGTACCCCAAGGAAAATAGGATAAAGAGACATTTGGTTGGCTACCTGTGATATATATTAAGAAACAGCCCATAAACCCCAGTCATTGTGCCACAGTTAATATCAAGTTAGCTGCCTTGCTGCCAGAGCAGCCAAGGCATGAATACTAATGCTGCCCTCAGCTGCCACAGAAATTGTCTCTTTGCATAAGAGGAACGAAGACCTTTTGTCCTTGCTTGTGCCAGGACTAAGGCAGGAGCTCCAGCTGCATCTGCAATCAGAGAGGCTCTGCTTAGCAGCGCTGAACTCGCAGCATTGTATTTAAAACTCACTCTTCTCCGCCTCCCAGGGAGAAAATGAAAAGGAAGGCTGCACGCACGCCCTGTGGTAAGGGTGGCCCAAGGTGGTGTCCCTGCTGGGTGCACAGCGAGCCGATAAAAGCACGGCCAGAGGATGCTTTCTTGAGCATTTCAGCTGTGCGAGCACAGTAGGGGACCCGCTGCGGGCCAGAAGGTGGTGGAGGCTGCGATGCGGGGCTGTGCTCGCAGTGGTGGAGGTGCAGGGATGCAGGCACAGCCTCGCAGACCCTCTGGGGCCGGGAATGTGGCCGCTACGGGAATATCCCCAATTCCAATGGGGCGGGCACGTGGCAGGAAAGCAGCCAGCACAGCTTTGTACAAATCAATAGCGAGTGGAATTCTTTCTCACTCGACAGAGGGATGAGGAGGGCTCTGCCACCAGGAAGCAGGGGCAGCAGCAGGGCTCCCTTCATCCTTGGATGGGCAGAAGGACATCAACAGCCAAACCATAGGCTGTGTGACTCCAAACCAGAGCCCTTCTCTGTGTCATGCTTTCTAACTGGTATGGCTGGGGGTGCTGAGATAAGGAAATTAAGAAATTAATTTTCTTGGAGAATTTTTTTCCTGCTGCCTTCATGCTTGAGAGTATTGTTGCTTTTATGTTATACCACTCCCCCAGCAGTCTCGCATGAGTTTCTTGAAGATTCGCCTACGAAGTGGAGTTACTGTAGGGCTGTTTGAATAGCTGTTTTCTCAGAATAGCTGTTTCTGAACAAGCCAGTGCAAACCCAGGCTTATTCGGAAACAAGAGAACCTTATTGCAATTAATCTCAATACTGTGTTAAAACTGATTTTTCAGGAGTTGATTGGGTTAAATCAGAACGGGTGGAAGAAGAGTGTCCACCAAGAAAAGGATCAGGAACAGCCTTCAAATTCATACCCTCTCTTAATCAGAATGAATTGGCAAGCATGGACAACTGTCCTGCTGCACAGAGGAAATAAATAGGAGTATATAGATGTGAGACTGATACAAAGGTGCAGCACAGGCCTCCCAAGCCCTACTCTTTCTTCTAGGCATGTAACAACTGGAGGAATATTAGTTTTTCCTGTCAGTTGCCTGTCTTATGCAATGTACTTTGTTCTTTCACACTTATGATGATTGTCTGCCCCATACTAACTTGTGCAAACATCAGCTTTATCACTCTTCCAGTCCTGCTTCTTCAAACTGGATGTGTACAAACAGCCAATTCCTTATGATGTAACACTTCCAATTTTCACATAATCACATTGCCGTCAACTGCCTGCAGCAAATCAGTCCATTCAAGCAAATAAGAGCTCATTGCAGTTATGTCAGTCACAGGTTGTTTTCAAGAATCCAAGGGATCTCTTGATCTCAGTGTACAAACTGTCACTTCCTCTGTCAGTGAATCCATGAAAATCCGCAGAACAGAAATAACAGTGACACTGAATAATTCAGTAATACACTCTGACAATATCTGCTAAACTCCTGTCAACACAGCCTACCTTGCTGTTGCTGGAGCTGGTTTTACAGTCACATGGACTATTATTAGTCTGGTTTTTGGATACTTAACACTTTTTGCAAGAACAGGAATAGGAGAATAAACTGGTATTTTTATCATCATAATGTTACAGCTCAAGGGATAAAACCCCAACCAAAACAGGTTTGTCACAGTTATAGGCAAGTGGATGTAAGAATGATCAGCTCTCCTAGGTCAGCCTTGTCTTTGCTGCCACATGAAATACAACGTGAGAGCACACTTATGAGGCAACCAGGGAGTTACATAATTTATGACCCAAACCAAAAAATCCAGGGATGGCACCGAAGTGGGTGGTTGAAGATACTTTGCCAAAGGATTCAGTCATTCTTCAGACAAAACAAGTAAATCATCTGAGTGAAGTAAAGACACAGGGTGACTTTGGTGTTAATAGAAGTGGAGCTATTACTGTGGCTCTTTAATGAGAAGAAATTAAACACTTTCTTGGCTGTTTTGGGTTGTGTATGTAGAATCTCTTCAGCTCACGAAAGACAAGAACAAGAGGTGGTTGTCTCATGTTTGGGCTTTCTACAAATTGGATGAAAGATCTAATGCAGTATAAATATGTTTAACACAGACTAAAAAGTGAGTAACCTGAGCTAACAAGCAAAAGACAAAGCTAAACAAATTCAAAAAGTCAGTCTTTTCACAGTATCTCAACTCTAGAATAATTTATGTACAACCGTAATGGACCTGTAATCATGCAAAGAGTTTAAATCAAGACTGAACAACTTCAAAAATAGGAACTGCTGTAGATTTAGCCGAGTTAAAAATACTATATTGAAAAATTAAGATGGGGTATTCAGACTTCATTATGCATAATGCTTTCTGATCTTTGAGCCTTTGTCTATCTGCACAAGACCAGAGTAATGTGTCTTCCTGCTGTACTTTTACTCCCTGGAGTTTTTCCATAATGCACAAATTAAGATGGAAAGTTAGTTATTCTGATTAGAAAAATATGTAATTCAGACGGATGCTTAAAATTTAAAGGTTATCTTCGGCTGCAGTTTTGCTTTTTCCCTTCTGGGTTTATGCTGTCCTCATATCAACTATGCATTATTCTATAAAACAATTGACATGAAATGTTTAAATCATTTTAGAAGAAATTACATATGGACTCTCTCATGTTTGCTTTCCCCTCACCCATGCTTTGCATTGTATTTGGCATTTTGTGGTGTGCAGATGAAGAGCAGTTAGTATGGGTAGAGGTGTTCTTTGAAGGACAACACATGGACACTGTGTAGCAGCATGTATTTTATTTATTGTAGTCTGGGCCATACATAAATCAGAGGGAGGGAAAAATGTGAACCATTGGGTTCTGAGTTCTGTAAAGAGAAACAGTGATAATTTCCACTTGGAAAACTGTTTAGGTCAGCTTCAGGAGGGAAAAAATGAAATTTGATTGTAGTGGACCTGAATATGAACACCATTTCCCATTTACTGGCAAATAAGTATTGGTGATGAAAAACTTTTACTATTTGGCCTTGAGGAACTTCTTCAAAAGAGTTACCCATAAACCCTAGAATACCCAGCTACCAAATGCTTTTGGCAAATCCCTGGCCGAAAAGCATCTATTTCTAAACAAAACTTCTTAAGAAATGATACATCACGTGCAGAGAGTAACTAGAGCACTTCTCAATGTCATGATGGTGCGTTTTTCTGTCACCTCAGTAGTCAGTTGACAAGGTGGACACTCAAAGGTAGGATGGACCATACTGGAGATTTCAGCCATGTTCAGTGGCTGCAGAAACAACAGTGCCAGAGGAAGACCCAAGCACTCCCTGACCAACAAGAAGCTGAACTCTACCAGAAGCCAGCTCTACATATCAAGAGGTAGTTTGACAGCACAGTCCCCTTGATGGCAATGTTTGTCCCCTCCTAGGTTTTGGTCTATCTGCTGAGGCAGGGAACTGAGGCAATTACATTTTAGGTTTTCCTGGCAGTTAGCTTCCCCAAGGGACTCTGAAGTGAGGGCTGTTCCCAGCAGAAATGCTTGCCCGGGCTTGCTGACCGTGCATCTGTACAGATCCTGGGAATGCCTGCTCAGTTTTGCCCAGCAGGGTTAGCCCCAGTCGCTGTCAAGCTGCCCTAAATCCAAACTGGTTGGGTGCTCGGAGCTGAGCAGGGAGAGGCACAACTTCCAACAGAGCAGCAGCAGCAACTGCTGGATATAGCACCATCAGAAACTGCTGTGGTCAGTCCTAAATCCCACTTGGCAGTCAGAGGGCAAACACTGAGGACAGAGGCAAGACATCAGGAATCACTATCATCTGCCTGCAAAAACCTGTAAGATACTTAAGGTGGGATTTACATACCTATATAGGATTTGGGAATAATACCTTAAAAGGCTTAATTCAATTATAAAACACGGAGGTCAGAGTTTCTGTAAATCCTTTAGAAGGAAAGAGAATTCGGAGGTATAGCTTGCTGGCTCAAAACAACTGAAAGCAGTTCTCTGAATGCTTATTTTATCAAGCTTCTCAGGTAAAGACAGCACTGGTTACCCTGAACCCCCTGACATACAATTTGTATCAGCAATTTTTCCATGCTTTTCCAATTTTGATTTTATCACCATAAGGTCAAGGCAGTTGGACATAGAAAAATGTTTCAGTTAATTCCCCTAGACTCTGAATCAGGTTAACACCAGCTTCACCAGATGAAAAAATAAATGCCTGGTGGTCCATAAAACAAGTTGTTCTGCCAAACAACTATCACCTGAAAGAAGAAAATCTCACATGCCCACAGAATATTACTCATCCAAGTGGTAAGCCCTTAGTGTATATCATCTCTAGGCAGACATTTACAAGATACAGGAGATAATGGTTTGGCTGCAGAACACTTCTGGAGGAGGAAAATACCATGGAAGAGTGGAGAAACACAAAATCCTACTGTTGAAGTGTCTGACAACTCTCACGTATTTCAATAGGGTTCATATCTCTTTACTCTGCAATGATTTTACAAACTGCATGGAAGGACCCTGCATGAAAATCTGGTTGAAGCAAGGCAGGTTGTACCCCACAAAGTTGCTATAACAATTAAAATTAAGACAGAATTAAATCCCAAACTTACTTATTTTAGGTTATGTTTCTACTACTTCTATCTACTTCAATATCCAGAAGTAGTTTAAAATTAAACCAGCATATTTTTTTTAGATTCCTGTTTTGTCTAAGATACTAGATCTATTCAGACAGTCACTTTTTAAAAATCCATTTTTTAAAGAAGAACTATAAAAATATATCTGAAGCATTCATAGGATGATGGCCTTGTAATTCAGCAAACAAAAGAAAGCTGTCCTGGCCCCTAATTTGTACCCAAGAGCTTCTGCTAAAGGATGCAACATGATAGTAATTACTATTCTTTTCTTTTAAAAAAGCACACTACACATTTCCTTTTGCTTTGTAGCTGTAATAGACCTTTCACAAAAGCCATTTTCTCTCAAGTAATTTATTTCCTTGCAAAATACAATCTACCACATAAAATACAAACCAGCATGTTTCCTTCCAATCCCTTTCAGCTACCATACTTCCCAAGGTTACTGTAAAGTAGGTGTTAAATTTTAAAATAGAAAACATAAGTTAGGGGGATCATATCCCCTTCATATACCTCAATTCTTCTGCAGTGGAAAATCTTAACAGGGATTCAAAGGGTTTGATTGGTTTTGAAGTTCATGGGAACTATTACACCAGAAAACAGAGTAATGCTCCAATATAAGATAGGGATCCTCTACTGGAAGATCCTACTTCTACTAGAAGATCCCATTTCTGCTAGAAGATCCTGGGGAAAGCATGGCTGAGGAATTAGTGTAAATGCTTAATATGTAAATGCTCTCAAGTGCTTTCTAAAATGTCAGTTGCCTCTCCCACAATTTACATGGTATTATTTTGTAACTACTGTATTATAAAACTGTTATGAAGGTATGTTATAAGCAGTTACTAATGCTTTTGCTACAGGCTGAACCTGTAAGAGCTGACTGGCAATGGGCTCTTATGGGATGCCTATGTAGGACAGATCAAACTAATTCTTCGAACACACTTTGCCAGTATTTTATTTCAGAAAAGTGGTAAACTTTTGGTCTTAAGAGCTGTAGTGCTGATGGTTGAAGAGGCAGTTAGGTAGGTAAATACAGTAGTTTCCAGGGTGGGAGAAGAAGGGGGATGGCAAGGGGAGAATAGGCATTACATACTTGATTATAGTTTGTCTCTTCTTACACCATAGTCACCATCAGGTAGACAAGGGCAATTTAAAAGGTTTTTAGATTTAATTAACACACTGCTAACTTCCCTGTTGGAAACAGGCAGTGATTGCAGTACTAGAGGAGTAACTGTAAAAATGCCATTCAGCATGAAGAGGCTCAGATGTACCTCCAGTAAATTTCTGTACACACATTCCACACTTACTTTTCAGGAGGGTGTAATGATTGACACATTGCTCTTAAGCAGAGGCAGTTTGAACAGCAGATTAGTAACATAAACTGACAAGCTATATGTGCCTGTCAACAATACACAGCAGAGGTGTGACTGTCTTTGGCCTAGAACAGTTGCCACATAAAAAATACTTTGTTTATTAAAAAATACATACCCTAAGTCAGAAAGAGACCATGAGTAAGTATTGTGTAGATTTTACACATTCAGCTCACTTCAACTGCTAAAAGTTTTAAAAACAGGAAGACTAAAACCTCAAGTCTATGAAGGTCTGACAACAAATTGTGTAATCCTGGTGCATGGTCGTTGGCATTGTTAAGTCTGGTCTTGATATCTCAGTGTCAACATCCCTCAGGTGCAACTTCCGCAGTGTTTCAGTCATTCTGTGGCTTTCTGTGGAAGTATGTGCAGATCTTCCTCATGGAAACTGAAGTGGCCTAGCAAGAAATAAAACCAAAACCAACATGAAACACTCTTAGGTTAACAGCTCATCTGCTGCAGGAATGATTTCTCCCCTCCATTATTGTTCCAGTTTGCTCGGCTTCCCAACTAAGAGAGTAAATGAAAGGTTCTTTGCTACAATCTGTCTCACAGATAAGAGGCTTACTATCCACAGGCAACACTGTCTAAATCCTAGGGTTGTCCTACTGCCATGAGAAACATACTCCAGCGGCAGTTTCAGCTTCCCTACAGCAGATAAGAGAGCTGCAAATTTCGAAGATACAGCAAATTCAATGAATGCTGTTGGGTATTCCTGGCATCTCCTCAGGCTATGAGAACAACACAGGAGCATCCCAAAATCTAAACCAGAGCATACTGGGCAGGAAAGGTAATTGTTCTGTAGTAATCTACAGAACAATTTGTAATCTAATCTATTTGCTCCAGGGCAGATCTCTCTGTCTTTTGCTTAAGCATGTACAGCACAAGCCACAGGTAGTCACAAGTAGTTGTACGTTTCCTATAACCAAGATTTCTTGGTACAACCACAACATGAAGAGTCCAGCTCCTATGAGTAACTTCAGGAGTGGTAGTTTGCCCAGGTCATATCTGATAGAAGTGTTGGAAGGGATGAAATCAGGTAAGAAATGAGATAAGCCTCAAGGATGGCAACAACTTTTAGCATCAGATATTCAGGAGTACAATTAAAATTTGATGATTGAAAATTTACCTAACATTTACTGAAATAAGACTCAGTCAAAGACACTAGAGAACTTGGGAGTCCAGTTCAAGAGACAAGTAAAATATGGTTTGTTTTAAAAAACGTAATTATTATTTCCTAGTTAAACCCTCATGCCAATGTTTTTAGCTGCTTTCATTTCAGATCCTAGGATGAGCTCTGTG
This sequence comes from Pycnonotus jocosus, assembly GCA_013400435.1. Taxonomy (NCBI): domain Eukaryota; kingdom Metazoa; phylum Chordata; class Aves; order Passeriformes; family Pycnonotidae; genus Pycnonotus; species Pycnonotus jocosus. Next base: position 41,111 of record VWYP01023424.1, read on the forward strand.
CCAGGTTTCCTGTACACCAAAAGAAGGATGACATAGGTCAAATCCTGCCCTCTCACTCTTGCATTAAAAGAAAACACTTCTTGTTTTCTTGTAGTTTTTCACTGAAGGAACTGAAGGCATTATTTAATGCCTTTACAGTTTTAACATGGGTAACAAATTCTTTTGCTACTTGAGTTGCAAGAGAATTTAGCTCTTTCTTCCAATGTTTAAGTGGCTTTCCAGTAACATAAACAGGCAGATGTGATGGTGAACACATGAACAGGAGCTCTGCCAGGAAAGCTGGTGGCATTATTGTGCCTCTCAGAGTAGAGCTGTATTTAAGAAGATGGCTACATCCTTCAAAAATCCAGCTGGGAGCTGCAAGGATCTCTGAGCTCCTGTGTGCCTTAAGTCCCTCGGAAATGAAGGACACATCATAAAAATTCTGTTCCTGCATGGAGGGGATTAGCAGATAACAGCATTAATGTATCCGGCTTATTAGGCCAGAAACCATCCCTTTTGTCCATAGTCAAAGGGATCAGATAATTCTTTGTGTCTGAGCAGGAGAGAACAAAGGGGAGAGTGGCAGCTAGGGGTAACTTATTTAGTGACAATGTTGTTGTCTGCCCTACTTACAGTTTTTGGCGAAGTGGCCACTGCCACAGACTCTTGTCTTTTGGCCCCAGGACTGCAGGGTGACAGGGGGCTGTGTGATGTGCTCTGGCTGCCAGGTCTGCCAGTCCGTAGCTTCTCTCCCAGAGCAGACAACCAATTTTTTCTTTCAGGAGAGCTGTTCTCTTTATCTACTGCCTCAGTGTCTTTCCCACATGGAGATCTGAAAAGATGAGGGGAAGTTTGAATGCCTGATGGATTAACATGGCTTCCAGAAATGGAAGGCTCTTTTGGGCTGTGGCTGGAGCCTTCACAGCTGTTACACAAGTCAGCCAGGCTGAGAGAGTCTTCATCAGAAGCTTTTTGGTCTGGAACTAAGTGACATAAATTCAGCTTGGATTTCTTAGCTGCAAAGTCCAGCTCAGTCACACAGCTACAGGCCTGCAGACACTTCTGCCCAGCATCAGCCTCCTTGCTGCAGTCAAGCCTTCTCTTGACACGCTTCTCAAACTGTGAGTGTGGGACTTGAGGAGGGCAAGGAGCTTCCAGGAGACCCTGGGTGACTTGGATGACTTCAGCCAGGGCTTTTCTAGGAGAAGGAGCCTTTTTCTCCGCTTCTGGAGGAGAGGAGCACGGAGTCCTTGTAACCCAGTGTTTGATGGACATTTTGGAGGACGGGATCAGTCTGGGAGACGCACAGGGGCTGGCTCCAGGTGGCTTGGCTGGGGTGGAGGTGGTGGCAGTCGGGGTTTTGGGAGGCACTGTCGGAGTGCTGGTGGACAGCGGAAGGTCTCCGGAGTGAGCGGGAGCACAGGCAGCGGGCCGTGGTGAGGAGGTGCACACACTGCCTGCTGTCAGGGCCTTGGCTGGAGTGCTCTGTGGGCTGGCTGCTGGCCCTGGAAGGGGAGAAATAAGCAGTCTGATGAGGAACACAGAGCAGCAAATTAAGGACAGTCTTTTTAAAAACACCCCTTCCAGCCAGGAGATGAATCAGTGCTGACCCTGTGTGTCAGATATAACCTTTTGAACTAAGAAGTTGTATAAATCCCTCTGATTTTGGTTAAACTGATACAAGTCCATTATAAAATCCTATATCACACTAATAAAGTATAATGCAGGACATTTGTGTGATGTGTGACATCTATCCCTTTGGAAATGAACGCTCTTACATGAGTGGAAGTGTCTACAGCCAAAACAAATCTTGAGTCTTCCAAGTGTATGTAGCCTTGCTTAGAGCTTTGTATTTTGCTTTTCCAGACAACTGCCTGGAAAAAAGGCTGGTCCCCACCTGCCCTGCATCTTTAACAGCTGCATAACCAAGCTGAGGGACAAAGGTAGTGCAAGCAGGTCCCATGGCTAATTACAATACCAAGGAAGCCTTACACTGTGATGCTCTACCATGGGAATAATACTCCAGTGAGGTGTTACTGGCCATATATTTTAAAGACTTTTTTTAGTGAAGGAAACACTTTCATTCTCTTGTCTTCTTGCTGGAGGACTTTCTGCAATGCTATATTAGAATGGAGACAGTAGTTATTTACCACACTGAGGGAAGTTTGAGAAATTCTTCACCTCCTGAACAAGGACTTAAATCACAAAGGCAATAAAATCTCTCAACAAATGATTCCCAAACAGGTATTTCACAGCGGCTTTTGAGTTCACTAGCCAAGATATAAATGCCCCTGCTTGTAAAAGAGGAGTTTTGAACACCCAGAAAACAGCAGTCATAGGTAGGAGCCCAAGGACCTCACTAACAACAGTGGGAATCATACATAGCAAAGATTTCTGTCTGTAGCAATATTAGAGAGTGTTATTGTAAGTTTTTCAAATGTTTTTATTTCCAGCCCTCTCCCACAGGGAAAACATTAGCAGGTTTGTAAGATGCCTGCTTTCTCATTCACCTAACTTATGGTGATGCAATTAAATGGGGTAGTGCCCTAAGTTACTCTGCACTTCCACTGCTGGGCACAAGAGCACTAAAAATTTTGTGTATACCAGGGGTTTAATCCAAGCTCTCCACTCTCAGCACTAGCACTGCACTATAAAGCTCTTCATTAGAGCAATGAGAAGTCTAGTGTGAATAACCTGCCATTTTCTTTACAATGCTGGGCTGTCACAAACAACATGTTGAGCGAGCACCTACAGGCCTGGTTATACACCATACTAAGCCTCTCCTGATCCTTTAACTGTGTTATCTAACTAGTACCCAAAATACAAGTATACTGCTGCATCAGAACAAAATTGAATAGGATCCCACCATAAGTAACTTCAGCACAAAAAACAGAGTTAAAGGCTCCTTTCCTGATAAAATATGATACTTCATAACAACTTATTTCAGTCTGGTCTATGAGAATGTAACTGCCAAGATTTCTCCTCTTAATCTTTGGTTTAATGAGCACTTACAAGACAATAACAACTCAGCTGGGAAATTAGTTGCACTCAAAAATCTAAGCTCCTAGAGGGGAAGAAAGTAGCAAGCTCAGCAACTCTTGATCCATAATGACCATTACAAATTCATTCAGCAGAAATATTGTATGACTAGCTGGGTATGGGCACTTTGAATTCCAAACCAGTCTGAAAGTTACGCTGTGGACACACTGGATAATGGAAAAAGAGTTATCTTGGGAGTAGGATGAGTATCATGGCAAGAAGCAAACAAAAATATGAGATAAAGAATATTAAGATCAGGCTTTTTTTGCTAAGACTGCATGCATTATTCAGGCTTCTACCAAGCCAGTTCCAAGCTGTTTCCATTTATGCTGCCAGTGCAAATGGTACAATACTGCAAATACCTGCAGTCAACCTGCATCACACCAAAGCAGGTTATTGTGGATGTTTTCTACCATCTCTGCCACAAATCTTCTAGAGTGGTATCATCAATCTCCAGATTTAAGAATCACAAACTGTTCATGCACAGGCCTGCTCCAGAAATTTGGTTACACAAACCCACAGAGAAAGCAGTACAACTTAAAGAAACCACAAAAGTAATTGCCAAAGAAAAGGAAACTCTGGTTGCTACACTTGATGATATAGGTCAACAATCAATACACAACCTCAGTCTCATAATTTGCTCATCAGAAATGGGTGGGGAACTACCTAGATTCATCTCAGCAGGTCTGAAATAGTACTTTGCTTGCCAGCTCTGAATTAGTCTCTGTAGATAAGTCCTATATTCTAACAGCACGTGTTTTGTGTTCAAGAGCCAAGGTCAGCAGGAAGCCTGCTGTTGTGTTTGCAGTGTCTGTGTACTTCCTCTTCCCTCCTATGTTACTTTAATGCAGCAAGAGCAAGGAGAAATAAGTCACTTTTTCTGGTATTATTGCCAAACCTGACTTTTAAAGTTTTAGTGTATAAGATACCTTATATCTCAAGTTTTTTGTCTAATTCTGTGCTTACTTCTGTTTTTCTGAAATGAGGACACACAGGTATTTTTGAGCCCTCTCTGAGGAAGAGTGTGTGCACACACAAAACAATTACCAGCAATGGAGTGGACCTGGCACTCTCCCTCCTATTGTCCTGCAAACTTCCTGCTAGACTTGTTACTCACTGGCAAAAGGTTAGAGGTAATGTTACCCCATCAGTGGGATTTGGAGACTTTCAGCCTTTATGTGTGTTAGCCAAGATGAAAGTCATTTGGAGGATGGCTCCAAAAGATAGGTGGAATGCAGGAAGTCACAGAAGCAGCTGCTGGGAAGCTATTGTATTCTTAGTTTCAGAGCTACTCTACAGAGAAGCTCATCTTACTTCAATTTGGGGGGAGGGAATTTCTCCTTTCACCTACTCTACTGCAGCAAAATGGAGGTTACAGACCAATCAAAGTAATATTATGATCAGGGTTCCTTTCTTCTGGTGTAGGGTACTACCTGCTTAGTGACTCTCTGCAGAGCCCACATCTGCTTGCTAGCTCAGAGCATGCTGCACAACTTGTCTGAGTGCCTAGGCTTTGCAGAAAGGCACTGCATTTGCTCATTAGACTTAAAACATGAATAGATGATTAATTCTGGGACATTATAATCATTACAATTGTCTACATGTTTTTGTAAGTACTTGCACTACACAGCATTTCATTTGGCTGTATATGGTCAGTACCACTGACTGAAGCTAAAGAAAGAGACAATACTCATAACTGCACCTGAGAAATAAATCTGTGAACAGTTCAACTGTGCACAGAAGCAAACAGTTCAGAGTTCCAAGGCTCTATATGTGCTGTCAGCTCTTAGCTGGGTAAACTACCAAACTGGAAAAAGCATATGATCTCACTGTTCTCAGATAGTATTTGATAGGGAAACAAACAAACAAAAAAAGTGAGTTTTGCTAAAGTGACATCTCCTTTGGCTGTTCAATTATCGAATTCTGCTGAAACCCACTGAAGATCTGGCTGCCCAGCAAGCTGTGTCAATGAATATCTGCTTTGCAATCTGGCCATACAGACTTTGCCATACTTGTAAGCTACTTCAGCCAGCTTGTCCTGTTGATGGCAGAAATATTTACAAGTAGAAGTGCTTGTCTGGCTATATGAGTAACTGCCTAATATGAGAAAAACCTCAGAAGGCTAATAAGACAAGCCAAAGAGTTTTTGTCGGTACAGAGAACAGACAAAATTCAGTAGCCATGTTGCAGAGCAAGATATCTCAGCTCAGGGGCCTTACCTGCTCCATGTTGTTCTTCTAGTTTCTTCTGAGTGACCCAGCCCACCAAGCTGGCTTTTCTGGATACTGATTTCTCTTCCTCAGGACAACGTCGTAAGCGCCAAATCCTCACAGTGTTGTCATCAGAGCACGTGGCAATCTAAGCATAAATTTGTGTGTTAGAGTAACCAGGGCACATCCTATGGATCACTGGCTGAGTGAACTGGAACAGCTACACCCAACACACCATGCCAATATGAATGATGGTGAAGCTTGCCTGAAGGGGTACAAGATTGACCAACAGACAATGAAAATAACCCAGGTCTGTTTCACTTCTGCACCAGGCAGCAGTGTTTGTTTTAAAGCAGGGAAGGCTGCTGCATCCATGTCTTTCTGCTACAAAAATCTCAGTCACCACCAACCATTTGCTTCACATGGTTGTGTAAGGGACACTGGTCTGCTCAGGTCACAGCACATTTTGAGATTTCAATCCCTCAGTAGACAAAAGCAGCCACAATCCTTTTTGCACCTGCATCTCAATCTGCCTCTGTTGCTGAGGACATCTTCTGCTTGGGGACACAAACATTTGCAGCACACCAACAAGGTGACATTGGATGGCTGTTGCATGAGCTCTGCTATCTCTGCAGAGTCAGATGTCAGCAGGGTCTGGCAGAGAACCCAACTCCACCAGGAGCACAGCTCTAGAGCCCTGCCGCAGCATCACGTGCTCCAAAAAGATCTCTGGGATTCCGACCAAAGGAGCAGCACACATCTAGCCCATGTTTTATGGCTATCTGTAGGCAGATTAGCTGGTGACTCCATGGGGAATCAGTAGAAAGAAAAAGGAAATGCTGTAGTGAAAGTTCATGCCAATCTGAATGGGGAAAGTGTCTCTACTCCAACCTTTGTCACACCAATGTTGTCCCTACCGAAAGCAACCTTGCTTCTCAAGTCACACCAAGTAGCTTCCCGAGCTGTCTTAGCTCCACATTTTTCATTTTTCCTCATGCTTTGGCATCTGAACAATGGCTGACTATTTCTTCCCTGTGCCAGTAACAATTTCGAAGGCTGAATTGGTCTGCATTTCCAACGCATTGTGATCAGGGTGCTGGGTTACCTCTGTGTCACAGATTTCATCTGAAATGCCAGTTCTCATATTGTTTATCTTGCACAACTGGAACAATTCCTGATGTTTCCCTGCAAGACTCCCACCCTTCTACACTGTAATGCTTTTCTGAAGCCCTGGTGCTGCAATGCCAGCTAGGGAAAGAAGCTGTCTTCTTAAACATTGTGGGGTGGAAGAAACTCTGGCTATCATTAGGACACTGTTCAGGACTTTTCAGGGTTATTTCTAGCTTTGAGCTAGGCCAAACATTTGAACCAACTTCCTACTTCAGTTGTTTTCCTTTTAGTGACACCTGGTGCATAACTACTGACCCAATTTCACTGGAGGCTCTTATTGTCATAAAAACAGATTTTGAAAAGAGGTCACAATGAAAAAAGTCTGCATGTTTTTTAAAGGGCATTCAAAACTTCTTGCCACTCTGTGCAAGACTAGCAGATGTATCAATGGTCAGAGGGAAAGGAAGATTGAATATGGAACACAAAACAAACCCTTGGCTTATGAAAGCCCTGAATAAATGATTTCATTGTTTTGTCTCTTATAGGTACTATCAAGCTGTCATCAGGAGATGTCTTTACCATTTTGCAGTTTCTTAGGATTTCTCAATTAGCCTAAATTATCTGAAAATAATAAAAAGGTTCTGATAATTGCGCTAATATGACAAGGTTTGATTACTGTCCCCTAAATGAACACTTTAGAACTGATTGACTAAAAATTTCTTCCCAAAATAACTAATGCTGCTGTCATTTTGAAAAGCAGACGTTGTCACATCACATCTATTATTTCACAGTAAAGACCATTTTGCAGAAGACAAACCTTAGTGAAGTCTGAAGGACACCAAGCAATGGAGGTAACTTCCTGAGAGTGACCAAGGAGCATCCGTGGAGGAAGGCTGGGCTCAGAAACCTTAAAAATTCCACAGAAAAACAAGCAAACATTTAGAAAGCACACAGCCTAATACATCTCCAAGAAAAACACCATATCTCACCTGTGAAGCATGTGGATACTTCCCATCTTTCCTGTATGAAATGCATAAATCAAATGCTCTCAGCCTGTCATCATGAGGCAACAACAGAGCAACTCCTAAGCAGCAGTTCATGGAAACACTTGTTCAATTCCTGCTGCACACAGGAATTCTGCTTCCAGAGCTGACAGCCCAAAACGTGACACAAGTATTTTAAGTACCTCTACCTGCTTCAGGTAAGATGCTTAAACAGTGGGAGGGTCATATGTTGAATTGGGTTAGGCAAATATATTCCGCTACTATTTTGCCAATGTCCCAATCGCAGGACAATGGTTTATTAAAAAAATTAAACCACTGCCAACAAAATCCCATAGATGAACCTTCACTGACTTCAGAACTGGCATTTGTGCAGCTGCCAAGTGCCTGCTCCTTCTCCAACCAATCAGCTGGACCAGAGACTCTCTTAAGAGATCATAGGAAAGCTCTCTAAATCACTCACATGCATTCAACCGATCTCCATTTCTCTCACACTCTTCATAAAAATCTTTCTCCTGTTCTACAGTATTGCTACTTATCGTTGACTCCAGCTCCTGGGAGTGACAGACAGAGCTGAAGCCAGCATTAAGTGGCCTACAGAAGAAAATACACACACATGAAAACACACACACACAGATTCTATCCAAGTTTTGTTTGCTTTCCGCAGCCAGTCCTTTCTGGAGCTGTGAGTCACCATCATTGATGTGACATTATAAGGGAGATTTATCAAGGAGATTTGCATAGATGACTAAGGGAATGAACAGATCCTTTACTGTCTGGGAAAAGCAGTAGACATTACATATAGGTTTCAAATGAAGGTGCAAGACTTTGGGGAAGGCTTCTGATTTATAAATATTTTTCTCTTGTAGATCATTTACAACCTGCAAAACTGCAGTTTCAAAACTTAAGCTGTTTTGATACAAACAGGTTCATCTTAACAGGACCCTTTTTTCCCCCTGGCACGATAGAGGCAATCACTTGACTCAATATCCACTAAATGCCTTGGTCAGAGCATTCCCTTCACTGCCAAAGCATGCAATGCCATGGAAACTAAATCTGTATTTAGGGAATAAACAGGAGATCTTGGTGCAGAGAACACCTTCACTTACAGTTAATAGCAGTCTTGCTATACATTCATAGCAGCCAAAACAGTGGTCCAGTAGCCACTGACTGCTGGAAGGAAAGCAGAGGAAGGAAGTTACTCTTTCTAGGCTATGATGGTTTTACACTCTAACAGTGTAAATTAAATCAAGTATGCCCAGTTTTTATATTACTGTGAAGAAGAGTGCAGAGTTATGGCTGTGTCCACTGTGTTTGGCAGAAGACTGTCAGCCAATCTGCGCATGTTAAGTCAGGATTAGCCACAGCACAGGCTGCTTTTTGTGCCTGAATTGACAGGATATTGTTGGGGAAGTGAGGCCTATTGTGGAAAGGTTAAAAAGAGAAACCTAGGAAATGAGACTTTTTTTAGTTACTCTCCTCACTGGAACCAGCTGTTACATCCATTTTCACGATGCAGCATAAAATGGTGTCTATGGTTTAATGCACCATATGATGCAGAAGCACATCCATTCCAGGGCTGGGACACACCAAATCATATCTTGATATGGTTTCCTGGGATTGATCCACATGAAAGGATTGAAAGAACAATGGAAGTACAAGCCTACAAATGGTTATTCTTTTATTACCAGGAAGGCACCTCAGATAGGTACCATCTTTGTGGAGAAAAACCTCTCTGCTCTTCAGCTTGTATAATCTTATGGTTGTTCAAGAGTGAGAGTTTATTAATTGATAAAATTCTAATTAAAAAAAAAAAACCCAACCAATACAATAAAGGAAATGTTCATTGCCTGGAAGTGACTTATATATGAAAACAGACTGAAACAGCATCCTTGTCAGCAATAACTTATAGCCACAGTGTTTCTCACCCAAACACAAACTTAGCACTGCTGCTCAAAAACATCATCTAAGTGGAAAAGGTCTTCCTCTCCATTTTATTCCTCTCTAGATACAGAAAAAGCTCTTCATTAAGACCCGTACAACATTACCTGTTAACTACTCATGCAACATCTAACCATGGTTTCTTTCAGAGCATAGTAAGTCCTCAAGCCATGAAAAGTTACATATGTTTCAGAGTCAAATCCGTCAATATTTAAATTAAGAATCCTCTGAATACCACGGATCTTGAAAGACACAAATGCACTGGAAGTCCCGCTTTCTAATATGACTATGGTATTAAAATAAAAGTAATCATCTGATGATTTATTTTATAAATACGCAATACAGTCTGTCACTCATCTGTGATAGCAACAGACGCCTCCTGTACATGAATGCATTTTAAATGTGCTGAAATGCTTAAATTTTGACATATAATGATATCCTTGAATACTCTCAAGTGAGTCCCAACCTGTGTTCCAAGAAAGAATCAAAACACATGAATGCAGAATGTGCAACTCAAGTTCACACAAGCATTTTTGCTGAATTGCAGAGAACACGAGGAAGGTTAAAATTCCACCACTTGGCATAGTAGTCCTGCTACGGCACTCCTGAGTGAGCAACCCAGCTGCTTCCAGGTGTTCTCCAAATTAAAGAGGCTACATGCTCAAACCACAACCTCAGCAGGCTGACCCTCTCCTCTTTCAAAGACGTTGTGAAATGGATACACAAGTCAATATTCCCTAAATCTGAAATAGGCAGTCACCTGTGGTTTCTGTCTATTCTACTTCAGTAAGTTTACCCTGTTCCCATATGAGGAACATGAAGAACAGAAGCATGCCTTACTCTGAGGTGCCTTCTACTGTCTTGGTGACATTTGCATTCCCTACACATCACTGCAAGATGTTAAGTGATGAAACCCCTCAGCTGTCAGACAGTGCTTTGGAATTTTGCTGCAGGCTCTGGCTGAGCCCTTGCTTTAATACAAAGGCTTTACTGTAAATTAAGCATGAGAAAAAGCTATGTCTGAAGCAGGAGCTGAAAAAGGGAGAGGTGGGGGGAAAGAATGCCCTTTAAAATAATTAAACTTCTAGGTTTCTGCTAATGCGCTCCACTGCTAAATATGAACCAAGAATTGTCTGTCTACTTGTCATAGCTGCCTGAATCAACAGGACTGAGAGGATTTTAGTGCCCATTAAAACCAGATTAAGAACAGCAATTTGCAATAAGCAGCAGCGATGAGAGAAGTAACTGATGGCAGGAGGTTAGCTCTGTTTTACATTAAACAATTACATGAAGCCTTGACAGCAACATACACACTCCAGGCACAACATACCAGGAGCTACCCCCATGCTGCTTTGGGTAGGATTGGGAAGCAAGGAGTGTTCTGTGTGAACATGAAAAGCAAAAGCAGCTCCAGGCTGCATGCTTGGGTCTCCTTACACTCTCTCACCTTCCAGATGTACGCGCTGCAGTCACTCGAGCCACTGACCAGGAACTGGTCATCCGGGCTGGTGCTGGACTTGATGTAAAAGGTTGAATTCTGGTGTCCATTGAAAACAGCCACTGTGAAGAGAAAATAAAATAAAAAAATAAGTAAAAGCCCCACTCAATGCATAGCCCTGCAGTCAGTTGTGCAAGGAGGGCTAATCTTACAGGCTTTTCCTGCCTAGCCACAAATCCTTTGGAGAAAGTGGTTGCACTGCTGCCTTGCTCTGTGGCTCTGGCAGCAGGAAGCTTTTATTATTCAACTGGAGCCCTTCAGGCTTCCCAAACAAAGCAATGGCAGTTTCATTAAAGCTCTAGCTTGACCCGTATCACAAGCAGGCTCAGCCCTCACCTGGGTTGCCCCACTACTCTGGCTCAGGTTCCCTGTCTCTTCCTCCCTCAGTGCCATCACCAGTCCTGCTCTGTCAACAAGGGCAGTCCCACAGCAGGAGTCTTCTTCCACACAGGTGGCAACAAAGGCACTGGCTGCTCCTTCCTCCTGCTGCTAGCAGCTTTATTTTGTCAATAAAACTTGCATTTCATCCGTCATGCTCTCCTGTATTTAAAGCCTTAGTAATGTTTGCTAAAGCCTTGAAACCATCACCCCAAATGGCTGACATTCCCCCCGCCACAGCGGCCCTCAGCTGGCGTGAGAGCTGAGTGTGGATCTGTCTGGCTGCACCATGTCCTGCCCTTTCACAGGGCACAAAGCACAAGCATCCCAGTGTAGTCCCAGGCTGGGCTGGCACCCTCTCCTCCAGCCCTGTTCTAGTGGTGGCTCTCACAAAGGAAACAACCCACAGACCAAGAGGACACATGGCTGCCTTCCATGACCTTTGAAGAGTAGCAAGACCCCAAAATACCCTTTGACTTTTTTTCCCACAGCTCTCCCAGTGCAGTGGCCCTCAGACAGCGAATCCCTTCCTAAACCAGGCAGCAAGGGCTGCTACAAGAGGATTTCCTGACAAGCCAAAGCTGCCTCAGCGCTGGATAAGAGCAGCTGCAGCCACGGCGAGGGCAGCACAAGGGCAGGCAAGCGCTGCCCTCTGCGGGAACAGTGCACTCCAAGGAGCTGGGAATTCCATACAGCTGGAGCAATGGGGACTGCTCTCCTCGGCCCCNTGGGAATAGCGCGCTCCAAGGAGCCGGGAATTCCATACAGCTGGAGTAATGGAGATTGCTCCCCTCGGACCCCACATGGCAGGAGTTCCATGCAGCTGGAGCAATGGAGGCTGCTCCCCTTGGCCCCCACACAGCAGGAGTTCCATACAGCTGGAGCAATGGGGACTGGTCCTCTTGGCCCCCACACGGCAGGAGTTCCATGCAGCTGGAGCAATGGAGGCTGCTCCCCTCGGCCCCCACACAGCAGGAGCCACTGGAGCAGTGGAAGCTGCTCCCCTCGGCTGCACACACGAGGCCAGAGCTCCATGAGGAGGCCGAGGGGCGTGCTGGCGAGAGGCCCCTGTGAAGGGAAAGGCCAGGCAGCCATTCCCACAGAGCAGCCAGCAGTGGCACCCGGGGTTCATCTCAACAACCAAGCTATTAATTAATATTTACTACTGGCAGCACTTCTCCTCTCTGGAAGCATTCCCACCCACCAGACTGCCTTCCTAAAGAGCAGGCAGAAGGACACATTGTTCATTTAATTTCAGTTAACTGAGAGACTGAGAAAAGGCAATGGAAAATAAATTCTGTGTCTGGCTAGAATGAATCTAACAAGTTTTGCCACTGGCCTATGGCAAAGCAGCTTTGTACACCAAAGGCTCAGGGCCACCTTGTGCATGTAAAGGTCACAGATGCTCAGCTGAAGGAATCCAAAAGGCTGAAGCACCTCAATATGCTGGGGATCCTTTCTTCCAGAAACTGTGGTAGAAGTTAAATTGAAAAGACACCTTAAAATATCTGAAGTTATCTGACAAATCAGTGACTGCCAATAAGCAGAATATTCAGACTTGCTTCAGGCTGGATAGTAGCCATTCCTCGCTGGATAATTAGAGCCAACACACAAACTACCATCGGTGCCTGTCTGCGTGAACCAGTATCTGCTATTAATTTTATGTGGATGGCTTAACACAAAATGTGGATCTCTCCTGCATAGCTTTAGAGAAAAGAGCATGGAATACATTTCCTTCAAGTATTGAACCTGGTGCCTGTCTCTCTGTGTCAGAGGGACAAACTTGCCTTTCTATGCTCTGTAACATCTGTTCTTTTTGCAGCTATTTCCACAGAGACCATGCTTACCTGGAGTGGTCCTTAAACTTGTCATATTGAACATGTAGATACTGTCATCAGTGCAGTTAGCAAACAGATTAGCACCAGTGGAATCCAAAACCAGGCTAGAATATCCTACAGAGAAAGAGAAAAGTAGAAAAGTTCTTCATCAGAAAAAAAAATTGGAAAAGACATTCTGAAAGAAATGCCAAGAGAAGGGAATTTGGAAAGAATCGGTAACATGTATGAGATTGTCATGGTAAAATATAAATGCTTGACAGAGGACTTGCTGAAGAAGAAATGTTTCTAGAGTAACATCTACATTTTCTCATGAGGATCCAGGGTGGTATTTAGAAAGGAATTGAACCTTCAGAACACACAAGTGATTTATTAGATAATTTCAAATAGATAACAGGAACAACCAATTGTAGAAGCAGAGATCAAAAATAAAGAGAAACCCTCATGCTTTGGTAGAAGAAGCCATTCTCTGACTTGCTAGTGATTCAGGTTCAAGAAAAATCTTTCCCTGCATGCAAATTATTTCCCAACTACCTCCTTGAAGATTTCCCTCATGTTCCTGGGACTGACACTGACCATTACCATGTTGATCAGACAAATCATCAGGAATTACTGTGCTGCATTAGAGCATTGTACAGCATTAAAGGTACAAAGAAGACAGAGAAACATGAACAAGTGTGGTATCATTTTTTGTAAGTTTCAAGAGGTGGTAATATAAAAACTCAGTCCAGTCTGTTGCTTTTGCAAGATACAATGCAAAGAAAGTTCAATCTGAATTTTACTCATGTATCAAAATGCCTAGCTAAACTCCTCATAGAGAGCTCAACTGTTCCTCAACTCTGTTTACGAAAATTCACTGCTGATGTGTCTGCAAGTTTTTATCATTGGTCCAATGATATAAGAGTCAGGCATGTTCACTCTTTAACATGAAAATTTGGTATTGGCAATCAAAATACCCTGCAGATCTTGCCGGTCTGATCAACATTTGGCTATAAAGATAAGAAATGCCACTGACAGTACTTCTTAAATTCACTCTGCCCTCTAACAAATCCCTGTCCAGTGCCTTACCGAGCTTACGAGTGCTGGTTCCAGGGTAGCAGAAAGACCTGACGGGCAGCGGGTCCTGACGGAAAGCGGCGTAATTCCTGCGCAAGTCCCACACTTTGATCACACTGGAATAGAAAAGCACGAGTATCTTCAGCTTCCAAATTTCCCTTTCCATGCTGATAAAGCCTTTTAAGAGCACAAGAAGTCAGGTTGCTCATGACTGAGGAGTATCCAATGCTAAGGAGACAACAACTGAGCGAGAGCAGAGCAGAGCTGTGCTGAAAGCCAAACAATTGCTCTCCTGGCCATGGGTGAGGAGGCAGCACTGCCTTCTGTAACGAACACAAGACTGAACAACAGCCTGGAAGTCAACTTCCTTCAACTAGTAAAAAGAAATACATGGATGCCTTTATACTTCTGACAAGTAGTTTGAGTCTGTAGTTTTAAAAATTAAGTCTTCCAATTTTTTAGTTGCTCTTTGGGAGCAAGTCTCTGTCATGAACCATAGGCAGGAGAGTCAATCTTATCTGCCTCAGAAAGGCTCTGACCACGTGGAAGCTGCTAAAGAATTGAGTCCAAGAAGATCATTTCCACGCTAATCAATAAGACAGTTTGCTTGAGCTCCAAGATGCTGCAAGGGATTTGGCACCTGAGAGAATGCATCTTTTGTAACTCAAAGCAACATTTTCTCAAGCACTCCTACACATATCCAGGCCCTGACCACCCACTCACATCCAAAAAGGCTGTCTAACAATAGTCTGTCTATGTGTAGTCTCATAGATCCATGAGAAGAGAGAGAGAGAGAGAAGAAATGCTCTCATTCTGCCCCATAGCTAAGACATTAAAATGAGCATTTATTATGTATCAGAGTTCATCCAGTACTGCAATCTCCAGTAAGGAAGCAAAGCCAATGCAAGCTGGCAGCATAGCTGTTGGCTCCACCTAGCAGTAGCTCTAGCCTTCTTGGCCACTGAGTGGTCTTAAAGAGAAAATCTACCAATCTTTCGATGCCACTGAGCACACAGAATAGACAGGAAAGCAGGCATCCTCCCTCCTTACCCATCAACAGCTCCTGCAGAGATAAGAGTATGCTCATCCTGAAGCAGCACCACAGTTACACTCTGCTGGAAATCCTTAAACAGAGAAGAAAAAAGAATTCTATTTTCTTTTAAGGTCAGCAAAGTCCTGCTGTATAGTTCAAGCCCATGTGAATGCAGGGAAAACCTCCTCCTAGCCAGGCAGGAGAACCTAGAAACACCAGATGTCATCTAGGACACAACAATCCTTTGAACACTCCCACCAGTGAAATTGCCACTGAGAAATAAGTGTTTGGGCAGAAGTTTGAGATTACACCTTTCAGGTCACAGATAAGAGAGCTGGCTTCATCACAAGGTTTAATAGATTAAAAAGGATCAGGTCTTACTCTAGTACGGCAATAATTTGTCTGGTCAAATTAGGAGGGGTAAAAAAGAGACAGAAAAAAATTACAACTCTCCATATCTCCCTTCTGAAAAAGGGAATGCTAGCTAGTCCTTTCCTCTCTGGGACATAAGGGAAAAAAAAAAAAAAAAAAAAAAAAGGAAAAAAAAAGTATTTTCACATAGCATTTGCCTAAAGTTGGCTTTTACAGCATGTGGGTTGTTAGGCAGCTAAACAATGTCTGAAATTAGCCATAGCAAATGACCATGACAAAAACCCTCTATCTCTGCAAGGATAAATGGAAGCACTTACGACATACAAGCCACATATTTCTCATTACATTTACCTAGGGAGAATTCTGTGAATAACACTGTTCCCCTAGAAGAGACATTTTGTTTGTTGCCCAGATACCCACCACTAAGGGAGCAAGTCCTCTCAGGTTCTGCCTCTTCTTCTTCGGTTTGGAAGGAGTCTGCTTGTCAACCACATTGTGTGCGCCACCGATTTGATTCACCTGCCTGTAAAAGCCATCTGAAGGAAATCAAAGACCTCTCAATTACTAGCTTACATGTAATTTTGCTATCACTTTCATAAAACAGGCATCAGCTTGAGATTACTCCTAGAAAGTGGCTTAGATTAATCTTTAAAATCATTACTGTACTCTGAAAACAAGAATTATTTACATACAAAACCAGCAAGAAGAACATAGTGCAAAAAACTACAGAGGTCACGTAGAGCACGGACAATGAAACTTAAACTGATACAGGCAGGCTGCCTCTGGAAATCATTACTCTTTGGTCTGTTTTTCACATGCATCCTGGTCTGGAGCATTCAACCCACCTCATCCCAAGCATCATCTACACTCACTGGGAGATTTCCAGTGTTTTTCCACTCTATTTTATAATTTTCTGTTTAGCTTTTTGTCTGTTACTTTATGAAATGTACTGCCTTACTAGAGTAATGCAACTTTTCTACTTTTTTTTTTTTTTTTCCCCTACACCTTCCACTTCATTGATGTGGAGTCAGTCTTTTCCTTCACTTGCCTGTTTGAAAAGCTAGGGAACCTGGGACAGATGGAAAAGCAAGACATATTCATGCAAAGAAGCTGTTGCAGCAGAGCAAGGAACTGGGAAAAAGCATAAGGGGAAGGGGCTGGAGAAGGAAAAGCCCTAGGAAACAGAAAGAGGAGCAGGATAAGCTCATACCATATTTGTAGTAGGTGTTCCCACAATATATTCAGTTGCTGCCAGCACTTACAAGCTTTTTTCTACACTTTCTGCCTTCCTTCCTACTCTGGCAGGAGCCTTTCCTGCTTTCTTCACAGCCTGGATGGTTCTGACCCAAGCCATCTCTCCCATCTCATCTGCTTTTGTGCTGCCTTAAGAGGGATGCATTCTGTACAACCTCCTTACCTACAAACATAGAATTATCAAACCAGCCTGTGGTTTGATGCTGCAAATCTGGGACTGCTGCAAAGTGGAAAAATGTATTATACATAGCAGAAATACCTAATCCATCCTCTTACAGTACATAAAGCAGTACAGTTATCTGAGAATCCTCTGCTGCCTATATTGTAATCAAAAGTATCAGTCCGACAAGTCCATCTGAACAGTCCTTTTACAGGAGATACCAAGTTTTTGTTAAACTTCTGAAAGTTTATTTACCTTTCTTGTTGCACCTGGTATCCCAAACCATGATGTTTCCATCTCTCCCTCCAGTACAGAAAACAGCTGAGAGAAAAAAAGTGTCATTAGTCTCCAAAAGCATTCATTTAATTAACTGAATACAGTACAATGCCATCTATGTACCTCTGGCTCTTCTGTCCCAACACTTGGGATGACAGTCCTGGAAATATAGAACTCAGGCCATTGTTTTGTCATGCTTTTTGACTTGTCCCCTTACTCTTAGTGGTTTTTTTTATTATTATTTCCACTAGACAAATCAGGTTATGGAAATCAGCATATTCACACACTTGGGTATGGAAGCAAACATCCCATCTAATCTTTACCCAAGATCAGAAATGTGCAGGTTTTAGCATCAGGATACCATCAAGTTCCAACAAGACAGTTTTGCTTTCCTGGCTGGGTCACTGCTCAGGCCTGTGCCATTTGCACCTGTCTTTTTTTTTTTTTTCNTGCCCCTTTTTTTTTTTTTTTTTTTTTTCAGCCCTTTTTTAGCCCTTAAAGTACTTTGTTGGGAGAAAGAAGAAGGAAAAAACAGACAACAGGAAACATCAACATTTACCTTTCTCAAACCTAGAAAAAGCAACCGACTTGAGGCTACACTGGTGACCTTTGCATATGCCAAGAAGCTCGCCAGCTCTCACATCCCACACCTTTGCTGTCTGATCTCCTGAAGCAGTGACCTTCAGAGGGAAAAATAAAAAGCTTTAGTCGTTTTCTGTACACAGTTGCCAAAGCATTTAAAAAAAAAAAAGTCGGATGGCAAAAGACTGCTTACAATCTTGTGTTCCCCTGGCACCCAGGCAAGGTCAAATACAGCATTTGAGTGAGCCTGCCATTCTAACAAGAAAACAAAAGCCAAGATTAGTTCAGTGCATTGCAGCACGGTATTTTGCAGAACACTAAATGACATTAGACACTGAAATCAGGAATCTTGTCAACAGTTTGCCTCAGGCATGAAAGACAACACAGAACAATTCATCTACTACTGCCGTTTTAAGAGCACATTCATGCTGCTGCTTTGTAAAGAAGACTCACAAAGTATGTGGAAGGAATAAAGTACTGCCTACAATCTATGTTTTAAGCACTTGCAAAAAGCTCTCTTTGATTCCAGCAAATACCATACTTGTCACATCAAATGAAGATCACCTTCTACACAACATTTACCTTTAAAGATGAGTTTGTTGGTGCTCTGTGCTTCAGTATCATACAGTCTAACAAACCCTTCTTCATTTGCAACTGCCAGGACATGCTCCAAATCTGGGGCTGAAAAGAAATCAAAATATATTATATTATGTAGCTAATACATAATCATGTCCATGCTCTTTATGAAAGGCCACAGATGCTTTAAATAGGGAATGGAACAAACATAAAACTGTGAAATAAACAGCATTTACACAGCAAGCTAAGTGTTAAAATACAGAAATATTGGCAAGCATTTGTTTTTCAGATGTTCTGTTCAGGAATGACTATACACGGGCAATCAAATGGCTCCAGGAGCAACTTTGGAGATAATGCCTCTTTCACCAGCTATATTAGTTTTCTAGTTACAGTTTTCTGTATCTAGAGTACTTACCATCTACAGCCTCTAGTATTTTCCAGGATCTGACTTGGAAAAGCAGAAAGCCACTTCAGAGAAATGGAAAATCTCACGACAATACTAGAATACAATGAATGAAAAATTTTGCCCTAAAGATCCAGAGCTTCATTGCTTACTCCTTTCCCCCATCATGGGGAAATGCTGTGTGTAACTGCCTGGTGACATCCATCCACATCTGATTTCCACCTAATGTTCTCCACCCTATTATAGCTTTTATGTATTTTGAACAAAGCACAGATTTTCACCTATGTAGCCTCACACTGTCACCAAGAGGATATACCTTGAAACAGACACAGATGAAACAAAGAGGCATTAAAATAAACGCTTTGCAGTTGCTTCTTTGAGGGAATACTTTCCATCAGTATATCTAGGCGCACCACGATCCAATGTTTATCACGTGTAGGCGCAAGCACACTTTAAAACAAGAAACTGCTGACAACAGAGCCCATACCCTGGCCCCACAAAGGGTCTTTCACAGGAGGTGAATTTACCTGTGGAAAAGGTGCAGCCGAAAGGAGGGACAGGCATTCCCGTTTCCCCATAAGACAGGTGGTCATCTTCTTGGCTGCACTGGTAGCTCTCCAAGAGATGCTGCAGGGGAAGCGCTGAGGACCGACCTACAATGGGACAGACGGACCGTAAGCGCCTCATACACCACGGGCTCGGCCGCCGCGGCCGTGCAGGCGGCCAGGGCTGGATGGAGACGGAAGAGTGTGAGGAAAGGCGCGGTGCCGGAGGAAGGCACGGTGCCGGAGGGAAAGGCGCGGTACTCACGG
>VWYP01023424.1:60746-74979 GCA_013400435.1 Pycnonotus jocosus
TCATTGGTCAGCGAAGCCCGCGCCGCGCCGTGCCCGCCTCCTCCGATTGGACAATGCGTCGGGGGGCGGGGCTTCCAGGCCGCGCTCGCCGCCGGTTCCCGCGGCCGCGCCGGGAAGGCGGGGCCAAGACAGCTGCTGCGCGTGCGCGGGGCGGCGGCGAGCGGCAGCAATGGCGGCCAGCGCCAAGTCCTTCCTGGCCGACGCGGGCTATGGCGAGCAGGAACTGGATGCCAACTCCGCCCTCATGGAGCTGGACAAAGGTGAGCTGTCGCCGGCCTGGGGTGGGGGCTTGGCTTGGTACCGCTTTATCCACGGCGGGGGGCGGAGGAAAGACCTGGGGCTGGAGGTGCCTGCGGTAATTCCTGCTGTCTCCTTTAGGCCTCAGGTCTGGCAAGCTCGGGGAGCAGTGCGAAGCCGTCGTTCGTTTTCCGAGGCTCTTCCAGAAGTACCCGTTCCCCATTCTCATCAATTCGGCATTCCTGAAGCTAGCCGATGTTTTCAGGGTGGGGTGAGTACCATCGGTCTGCTCCTGTCCATTCAAGTCTGAACACGCTGTGCCTTTGCATGTCGCTGCTTTGGAGCCTGGAATGTCGTTCTTGCCTGACAACACCGCTGTGGTGCCCAGGCTGTTGTGACTGTGCTTGATTGAAACTTGTTTTCCACTTATTTAGTGGACTTAAGTAGCTATGAGTGATAACGATACAGCTCCTTTCCATCTATCCTGATTTGAGGATTCTCTCCCTGACTGGTTTAAGTTCACTGGTGTACATTTTACTCCATAAGCACATTCAAATTGTAACTCATAAATGGATGAATGATCACATGTGCAAATTTAATCTCTAACAAAGCTTTCCCAAGTGCCTGCTGTCTAAATGATGCATATAGTGGAATCAAAGCTGCTTTGTAAATGCTTACAAAAGTGTGTGTTGATGTTGTGGAATCGTCACTCTTGTCTTTAGGAAGGAAAATAAATTTGCTCAGTGTTTGACAGTGGTAATTAGACTTCTCTGTCTTAGTCCTGGATGTGTTTTTCCAGCAGATTTGGATCCCTGTGTGTGCATAAAACAGGCATTTGCTTACACCCCTCCTCACTGGTGTCAACATCTTCATTTCCCTGGAACTGGGCTTTAGTTTGACACTACCTGGACTAGAAAATAAAGCACTAGTATATTAATAGTCTCTTTTTTACTGTATCAAATGTTTCTAAAGCATAGACATTTCTTTGTTTTAATTTGCTCCCAAAAGTTGTAGTTAAATAATTGAGTTTTTAAAGTGCTTGAATTTTTGTTACAAAATAGCCTGACAAAGAAATGCGTGTATTTTCTAACAGGAACAACTTCCTGAGGCTGTGTGTGCTGAAAGTTACTCAGCAGAGTGAGAAGCACTTAGAGAAGATCCTAAATGTGGATGAATTTGTCAAGAGAGTTTTCTCAGTAATCCACAGCAATGATCCGGTTGCTCGGGCTATTACACTCCGGTATGTATGTATGGCATGAATGATCGCGATTTACTTCAAATCTGATTAATGATTCTGATTTACTTCAAACCTGTAGGTAACTATCAGGGTGCTCATCTGGAATAACAAGACCATGTGCAAGGTGTTGCATCTGGACCAGGCAAGGCCTGGTATCACTTCAGGCTGGGCAATGAACAGACCAAGAGCAGCCCTGCCCAGAAGACCCTGGGGGTGCTGGTGGATGAAAAGCTGGACGTGACCCAGCCACGTGCACTGGCAGCCCAGAAAGCCAAACGTGTCCTGGGCTACATCAAAAGGAGCCTGGGCAGCAGGCCAAGGAAGGGGATTCTGCCTCTCTGCTCCCCTCTGGTGAGACCCCTCCTGCAGTGCTATGTCCAGCTCTGGGGTTCTCAACACAGGAAGGACATGCACCTGTTGGAGGGAGTCCAGAGGAGGCAGCTGAGATTGTTAAAGGGATGAAGCACCTCTCCTGTGAGGAAATGCTGAGAGATTGTTCAGCCTGGAGAAGAGAAGGCTTTGTGGTGATCTGATTGTGGCCTTCCAGTACCTGAAAGGATCCTACAGGAACGATGTAGAGGGACTTTTTACAAGAGCCTGTAGTGACAGGATGAGGAGGAACAGCTTCAAACTGAAAGACAGTAGGTTTAGATAAGATATTGGGGAAAAAATTCTTTGTTAGGAGTGTGGTGAAGCACTGGAACAGGTTGCCCAGAGAAGTTACGGGTGCCTCATCCATGAAAGCATTCGAGGCCAGGTTGGATGGGGCTTTGAGCAACCTGGTCTAGTGGAAGGTGTCCCTGCCCATGGCAGGGGTTTGGAACTAGGTGGTCTTTAAGGTCCCTTCCAACCCAGGCCATTCTGTGTTTGAAATCAAGGAGGTTTTTTTATACATTGCTCATGGAGTTAAAAGCAAAGACGTCTGTCTTTAAAAGGTGGGAATGATAATGATTGGTGATAACAAGAACAAGGTTATTAACCACTTATGATGGTGAGAATTTCGTGGATAAGAACAAGGTTATTAACCACTTATTATGGCAAGAATTTTGTGGATGGTCCCAGGCAAAGCAGAATTTGCAGTGTTGAAATTTTGTGTACACCAGAGAAGAAAACTGAATCTGTTGTATGCATAACCTAGACAGTAGCTATATGCAATATATCACATCTTACCTAGGATACATTTAAACCAAGTGCTTCCTTTTGTGTCAAAATAGTTTTTGTTAACTTGTAACCAAAACGTACATGAACCTTGTTATGCTTGCACCTATTTTTTTCATTCAGCCTTGTCCTAGTCAGAACTGCTAGTTGATCTCTGATCAATAACTTCTAAGGAAGTACTGTTATATTACTGATTGCTTTGAGCTTCTGGGAATCAAGTGGGAAAACAAATAAAATTATTCTGTCTTTCATGTCACTGTCCTGCTGGTTTGGTGTCTGTGTCTCTAATGCTATCCGACATGATCCTCTTAACTGCATCTTCCAGCCCCTGTGCAGGTGAATTCAAATGTAAAGAGAGCACTTGTCTTTCTCTCTTTATATTCTTTTTGTACATCCATCTAGAACTGTTACTGGTTTCACTTCTGGGAGATGGGAGGCATAAACAGGGCTTTGATTGATTAGGTCATATGTCCATTTCTTTTTTTCTTTCAATATTTAATTTGAGATTATGTTTTTGTGCCCTGGTGTCTCAGAAATCCATAAATACAGTATGTCTGCATGGCTTTTTGTAGTTCTTGCTCAGTGTTCCAATATAAAATTGCAGTTGTTGACTGGCATTAAGGGTTATCTTCACAAACTGCTGCAATTTCCAGGAATCCTCTCAGTTTGCAAAAATATTTACATTACTAATAAATTCAGAGGTTACATCAAATAAAATATTAAAATAGCTGTTGGATCAGCAGTTTCAGTTTAAGATCTTCTGTTGACTTTTTTTTTCTTCCTTGAATAGTGTCAATAACAAAGAACATGTTGAAAGAATGAGCTGCTTAAACAAAACTTTGTGGAATTTTATTGCCAGAGGACTGTGTAAATACTTCCACAGAACTCTTGCTAAAATTACCATCAGTATAAATCCTACATTCTTCTTTTAATTGTACTATGGTAAATATGCCTGAAAGGTATCTTTGAAATATTTTTGGCAAAGTAGAGGTTGGTTTGCTACTTTTTTATCAGTTACACAAAAAGTGTTGCACTTTTTTCATTAATAACCTTATCTTACCTTATCAGTGAAAGATGTTGGGAAAAATCATGCCATAGTGAACTCTTAATTTTAAAACAGTTTATGGTAAATTTCTCACTGTGCCAATTTCAAGCTAAAAGGTATCAAAATGTAATTAATTTTTTATCAAACCATTGACACAACCCACACAACAAAATCTGTTACATTTAATTACATGCTTACTTTTAGCATTTGTTTCTGTAATAGCCATGAAAGAGCATGTATTTATAAAAATGTAGCCTTTAACCAGTCTTTTTACATTTTTATTTGGTTTCAGCATTTCTTCATGTTATTCCTGATTTTTTTTTTTTTTGTGATTTATTTCTGCAGGATGTTGGGCAGCATGGCATCTATCATTCCAGAAAGGAAGAATGCACATCACAGTATTCGCCAGAGTTTGGATTCCCATGATAACGTGGAAGTTGAAGCTGCTATATTTGCTGCTGCCAACTTTTCTGCACAATCTAAGTAAGAACTATTTTTTTTCACTTTTTCATATTACAGAGAATAGAAATTCCATTAACACTGACATTCACAAACTTTACTATTTTCTGTTGTGCTGTGCTTTATAGCAAAACAATTATGTCCAATAATGATGTAAGGAAATCTGAATACAAGTTAAGCAGATTTTTTTTTTTCAAAAATAGAAAGCTCAAATATGAGATTGAGGACTGGAATAGCAGCTTTAATCATGAATTATTTTACAGAAATGATATTAGCAAAATTAAATGCTGCTTGTCAGTTTTTGAGAGCTTTCATTTTCTCATTTGGTCATGCCTGTGTGCAGGGGTTCTGAAAAGAGGATTTGGCAGGCACTCTCTTGTGTAACTTTTAATTGTTAAAACACATTGTTTTGTAGTTCAGTCAGGGTTTTTTTTCCAAATTTTTAATTACTTTTTATTCTTCATTTCACCTGTTACTTTCTTTTCTCCACAGGGATTTTGCTGTTGGAATATGTAATAAAATCAGCGAGATGATTCAAGGTACATGTGTACATTGAATGATTAAGAAGAAAAGCTTTAATTTCTCTGAGAATTCTTTATTATTCATATTTACATATTAGATATCGTAATGCTGTTGCCCTTAGATGATTCCAGTTTTTAAATTAGCTGACCAATAATCTGTCTGATTATCTTCAATCCTCTTAAAATTTAAGTTCTCAAAGTACCTGTTTGGTACAGAATAAAAGCCCATCTATAATGTGATGAATAAACTTGTATAGTCTCTCATAGTTTGCTTCAGAGGAGTTAATTTATGTGTTACCTGCAGTGGAGCAAGCAGCAGCTTTCTCAAACAACCACGAAAGTGCTTGATGGTGCTGTCATTTCACACCTAGCTAGAACATGAGTTATTTGAAGCCACTGCAGGTGTTTGCACAATCTCCTTTCAGCAGTGGTAGCAATCCAGACACACTCTGTGCCTCAGCACTGCCAAGAAAAGCCAGCCCAAGGACTAACTCTGGCTGTATTTCTTTCCTTACTGCAGGTTTGGCCACACCTGTGGACTTGAAGCTGAAGTTGATCCCAATTCTGCAGCACATGCACCACGATGCCAGCTTGGCCTCCAGCTCCCGGCAGCTGCTGCAGCAGCTGGTGACATCCTACCCCTCCACCAAGATGGTCATTGTCACCCTGCACACCTTTACTTTGCTTGCTGCTTCTTCTTTGGTTGACATTCCCAAGCAGGTAACTCTTCCTAAGGCATGCCTTCCTCTTGAAGTACAAAGTACATTTTTAAAACACTCAGATTCTGCCTGCTGATCAAAATAATACAGTGATGGCTGTGTTGGGTTGGTTGTTTCTGTGGGCTGTTGAGGAAGAATGCCCTGAAAACTGCCGCTGCTTTCATATTTTTTGCCTTTTCTGGTTCCATTTCCAGGTGACTGTATCAAGCACACTCTACCTTTTTTTTACAGTTCATAACGTGTCTTTTTCTAAATTGAGGTTTCAAATCAACAAGGATAGATCAGCATGCAGGAAAATAAACACCCTGACTTTTTCTGAAAAGACTTCAACTTGCCTGTGGAAGCCAGGCTTCACTTTGCACTTCTCTATATTGTCTTGGGTTCTGGGTGTACCCTATGCCTTTCTTTCGTGCAAGCACATGAATATTTCAGAAGCATAGAACAAATTTAAAGTGTATTTCTTGGAGAACTTTGAGGAATTTCAATTGATTCCTTAAATTCAGGACTATAAACCAAGTAACGGGGAAGCAGCGATGGAAAACTACAATGCTTTTTATGCTCTGATAATGAGCTTTGTGGATGTGATTTATAGAGTGGGTCTGAACACAGTGACACTTGAGACTCACCCAGCAAATCCTTGGAAAGGAGTCACAAAAATCTGTTTGCTTTCTTTCAGCCCTGTACAGCTGTGCAAGGCTGATGTCTGTGACTGTTAGATAATAGCATTGATCTGTCTGAAACTCTCTGCTGTGGCTCACTTCTGTTTTTCAGATGATCCTTCTGAAAATCCTACTGAACCTAAGTCCACTGAAACAACAGTAGAACACTTAATGTGCTGCTTTTATTTTTTTAATGGCAGTGAAAATGGAGATTTAGGGTGTTTTTCTGCAGCACAACAGCCAGTACTGCATAAAACTGATGATGCCAAGGTGGGAATGGAGACTAAAGCCATGGCTGGCATGTTCATACTTTTTCAAGTCAGTTTTGGCTCAGTATGCTCAACATTTCTTCCTGAGTGCTTTTGAAAATACTTCCTTCTAGTAACATCATGCTTAAACAATGAATTTATTTTCTTGCAGATTCAACTTTTGTTGCAGTACTTGAAAAATGACCCCAGGAAGGCCGTGAAGAGGCTTGCAATCCAGGATTTGAAGTTGTTGGCCAACAAGACACCACATACATGGAGCAGAGAAAATATTCAGGTCTGTAGGTTTTCTAAGCTAAAGTTTATTATGAAACTTTCCATGGACTTGTAGAATTCTTTCCAGATGAATGATTTGGGAGGTAAAGAAAGGAGTAACATGCATCTCCATACCCTTAAGTTAGGTTACTCTGCCAAGCAGACTAGCCAAGCATTAATGAGCAGTTTATAGAATGTCTGCAGCTGGATAAGTTGACACTCAAGGATTAAAGTTGAAGCATTATTTTTGAGGGAAGTTGTGTGCCGTGTAGGAGACCTTTGTACAGTGAGAAAGTAGCTTTTCTATCTGATGTGAGAGCTGAATGTTTACATTGATGTTACCACACTGAGTACACAGCAATGCTCTGGTGCAAAACAGAGCTTCTGGGATTTGTCAAAACATATCATCCAGCGAGGTGTGCTTGAAGGGACAAATGGAATTTCGATTTCATTTCTTAGAATGAATGGGTTTTTTTCAATAGTAGCCTTGTGACTCCTGTTGTATCAATGAGAAGGTGTCTATAGTGCACCTGTGCTGTTTGGGGAAACTAGTGTTATATTGTAGGTATTCCTGCAGCCTTCTTTCAGTCACAGTTGCACATGAAGTTTTTCTCCTTTCCCTCTTCCTGGCAGAAATGACTATGGAAAATCACTTCAGTTTACATTCACAGGAAAGTAAATATTTCAAGAACTTAATGGCACAGGGTTACAACTCTACTTTTTCCTGGGTCATTTTTTCTTTGCTTTTGTTACTCTTGGAAACTACTTTGGTTCTGTGCTGTTGGAGCTTAAGGCAGCTGGGAGGAAAAACTATGCAAGTTTTTGTTAACAATTGTGTGAGAAATAAAGCATGTTCTGCTTTGGCCCTGGTTGTTGGAGATGATAATTTGGAGTGTACATAGCTTTTTGTTTTAGTGAACTGCTTTATTCTTCATAATGGGTTAACTTCAGAAATATATTTCCTTTTAGGAATTTTAAGGACTTACGGATTTATGCATGTTTTTGCAGAGAAAATGCTACTCTATCCCATTCTATTTCTTTAGTAGTTATCTCAGTACAAGTGAGAGACATTGATAACATGGCTTTCATTGCTATGTAGTGTTTTAAAGTAAAGTGGGTGTCCTGATGGTTGAAATGCATAGGGAAAACATTCCACAGGTGTCAGAACTAAGCCAGTGATTAGGTTAAAACAAAACTAATTGTCTGAAGCTTGCTACTGCTTCCTGAACAGCATACAGAGATAATAAGAGTTTGTCTGACTTCTGAAATAAAAAGTTGGCATTTTGAGTTGGGAAATTGTTCTCCATAGTTATGTTTATAGAACAGGGACTGGAAGGGACCCTCCCTTTCCCATGGCAAGGCCTGCCTCTTATACTTTTTTACCAACAGACATTAGTTAGTTTCTTCAGCATTTTAAGTCTGTCATGTCTAGGTCAGTTGGGAAGTTTGGTCTTTACACTGTGGAGGCTTCACTGATTTCTAGACATCAGCTTTAGAAGCTGTTGCTGCCTGGAGCAGTCCATCCTGCTAATTTCTCTGTGCTCCTGGCAGTCCTCACAGTTCCTGTTTCAGAAATGCCCTGAGAGCTGATCTGATAGCACTGGAGTAAAACATCAGTGTCTTGGGAGACATCGAGACTCATTATCTACCCCAGTCATTAGATTTTCCTCTTTCTGTTGGTGCCATTCTATTCAGTGGATTAGCAAAATAGTAATTGGTACAAATCACAGATATATTTAGAATTTAACCCTTGCACAATACATATACCTGATAAGAACACCATGGGGTTTTTTTATGTTCAGTGGAACTAATTGTGTTGTTTGTCCTCATTCTGTTACTGGCTCTTTGTCATTCAGTTTTGGCACACTCTAAACCAGAATATACTTATATTTTCTATTTATGTCTCATATTACTGTCTCTCCTCTTGACTGAAAAAGCATCCAAAATCAGTGAATGACTAAACTGTGGGCAGTGTTGGCATAAGGAATTGAGAACAATGTGCATTTTCAGAGTTATTCAAACCTAAATGCGACAAGGCCTGTGGTAACATCTGGCAAAAGGCACAAAAATAAGACAGAAGTTCTACTACAAATGAGTTAAAACATAAAATACACCTTAATTTATTATTTATCAAGAACCTTAAACTCCTGTTGGACACCAATACTGCTAAAGGAAATGATACTTGGAAACCTTGCTCTTCAGAGGTGTATTTTTATATTAAACCTTGCAGATTGTTACAATGCAAAATAATCAATATGCCTGTAACTGTCTTAAATTCTTTTATAGTATTGGATCAATGAAACCAGATAATATTTTTGCCACTGATTTTTAATTAATGAATGACTTATAATTGATGTTTCCTAGCACATAGGACCCACTGTCACTTTTCTGCAAGCCACATCCTCAGTTCTCTAAACCAGATGCTTGAGGACTTGACTTTTGATTTTAGTACAGTATTTTCTGTGGGAAAATCCTGATTCTTAAAACTTCTCAGAGAAGTGCAACTAAATTTTTCATACAGACAGCTCATGGGACATCTTACCTCTGTATTTTTTTTTTCTGCTGATTTTTAGGCACTCTGTGAATCTGCTCTCAACACTCCTTATGACAGCTTGAAGATGGGCATGTTATCTGTTCTTTCCACATTATCAGGGACCATTGCCATTAAACAGTACTTCAGCAGTGCTCCAGGTAAGAAAACTGGGTTACACCTTTGGCATTTTAATAGCTTGGTTTTCTGCTGATGATCAGTTTCATCTAAACATTTTGTAGCATTTTTTAAAACTATTTTTGAACTTCAGAACACTGAGAGTCAGACTGTGTTTATCATATGTAAACTTAAAATGGGACATTGTATAGTCATGACTAATGATGGTTTTGTTTTGTTTTGTGGGCACTGTGGTATATGAAAAGGGCTTTTGCATTTGGGTCTTCAAGTTTTCTTCATTTTGTGAAGAAATATATTGCCTGTCAAATGGGTGAGCTGCATTCTGCTTAAGGTGCTTTGAAACCGTGGGTTTGCATAATTTTTGAGTAGCAGGGAGGCTTCACGGTGTAAGAGTGGGCTGGCATGTTACTCTTCCACCCTTGTGGGCTTGACTTACAGCAGTACCAGGTGAACCTTTCTGCTTTGTGACAATATTCTGGAGAAATTGTAGAAAAAGAGTTGATATTTAAAAGTGATTCAAGGTATATTGTTCTCAAAATTATGATCACGCTCTTTTTTCTTCTTGAAAGCCAGACTGCCCTAATGAGTGTTATGGGCTCAAAGACATGGGCTGCAGAAATGGAAAAAAAAAATAGTACATCCTCTTCAGTCATTCTGGCATGGCTTAATAATTAATAGACTCACCAGCTTTTTTTTAATCAGACATAATATTTCTCAAGGCAATAGTTCTCTGAGTCCTGAAACATCAACCTTTACGTCCAGATGTTCTTTCTCATGTGTCTGAGTTGTGTAGTGTTCAAGAATGAAAGAGTCTCTGGTTTTGTCTGAAGAGAGAAAAATATTTTCATCCTATTGCTTAAACATAAGAAAAAACCCAAACTCAATATAATTTTTTTGCAGAAATGTACTTAAAGATCTGTGGTATACTTATGGGCTGTGCAGTTTTATGTTCCATTCGCCTTGCTTCTATTTAGGAGCAGCAGCTACAACTGCAAGGTCATTTGATTTGGTAAAACTAGCCCAGGAGTGCTGTTACCATAATAACCGTGGCATTGCAGCTCATGGAGTGAGGATTCTGACCAACATATCAGCCTCTTGCCAGGAAAAAGGTAAGGGAAAGCCAGGGCAGGGAAGTGGCTCTGTTTACAGTCAGGCTTAGGCACTTAACACGCATTAACTCGTCCTGTCTGTGAACCTGGCTGTAAATCTGTCTGATCCCTCATGCTGGTTAGGGAGAATGGGGACTATAAGCTACTAGGGAATACTCTGTATGGTTTTATGAATGCTTGGGAAGGTTCCATCCTTTCTCATTCAGAGAAAATTACTGCTCAAAGTAGAACTCGTGCTAAGTGAATGCTTGTTTTACCTTTGCTGTAAGACTAAGTGAATTGTTGGTCACCCTTTGCACAAAGTCTGTTGCAAAATAGTAACAGGGCATTTAGAAGGCTTAGTCCCAAGATTTATGCATGCTTTGCAAGTGTCAGTGTGGCTGCTGAATAGTTACCCAAGACATGGAATGGCAGATTGTTTCTCATCAAAGTAAAATAAAGCAAAGCAGAAGCGTTAGGAAGATTCTTAATTGTCATGATTGCAACAGCAGTGCAAGCATTACATCAACTATGATCAGAGAACAGAAGAGAGAACAAACTAACTCTTCTTGTCTTTGTAGATCTTCTGCCCTTGGAGCAAGATGCAGTTTTTGGCTTAGAAGCTCTTCTTGTTCTCTGTAGTCAAGATGACAGCCCAGGAGCTCAGGCAACCTTAAAGGTGACTTTACTGTTCTCTTCCCCTTCACAGCTGTAAATTATAATAACAGCTTGTATAACAGAGAGGCTGGTGTGCACCAGATCCTTTCTGGTGGAAGCATAGCAGACTAGAGGGAAAAAAAGATTTTTCTGGTTTGCCCATATTCAGTTCAGAGCAGTAGAGAAACTGAGCATAGCTATAGTAGAACTCCTCTCAGCTCTAGGATAAGTGTTGTTGCAGATGGCAGGGAGCATTCCTCTCAGAGGAACAGCTGTAATAAAACATGAACATTGGATGGAAGTGTCTCTGGAGGACAAAGAGAATTTGCTTTTTGGAGATGCAACGTACATTATCACAACATTTTAATAAATGATTACTCTTATTTTCCCACTTCAGAAGCTGTCAGTAATTCTTCTAGTTATTTACCTTATAGGATGGTGGTGTGAGAGATTACTAATTTTTCTTGAATTTGTTATGTGTTTTTGTGCTGGTAGCTTGGGGACAAAGGCTTGGGCTTTTAGAAAAATCTCATCTTTTGTAGAGTGCATAGTTATGAAAATGCCAGATCTGCATTTCTGCAGTCCTGCTTGCAGCTGAGTAAGTGTGCCTGGCTCTTTTGGTTTTGAAGGCATTGTGCTGAAGGCCCCTGTGGATTGTGTGATTGCAGATCACGCTGACTTGCATGGTGAAGCTGGTGAAGTGCCGCCCTCACCTGAGCCAGTCCGTGGTGGAGTCCCTGCTGACACAGCTGCACAGTGCCCAGGACAACGCCAGGATCCTCATGTGCCACTGCCTGGCAGCCATTGCCATGCAGCTGCCTGTCTTGGCAGATGGGATGCTGGGAGACCTAATGGACCTCTATAAATTAATTGGACAGTCTGCCACAGATAAAAAGCAGGAACTCTTGGTAAGACCTCCCTTGATGGATAAAGTCTGTATAAACAATTGTGGATGGTTTGTATTTCAAAAGGCAGCTAAGACATTTGTTATGTGTCCAGGTTGATGTGCCAGTCTGGAGGCACTATTTTTAATTTTGTTTTAACTTCTGACTCTGTATGTTCAGTATAGAAATATCTCCTAGATGGAGCTGTACTGTGCAGTGTATTCCATTAGGTTTTCCAGCAGATGGCACTGCTTAGGCAAACCTGGCAGTTGAAATTATTGGGTTATCTCTAAAGTAGTGGTTAAAGGCCAAATGGCAGCTAGCTCCATTTATATAGGGTGCTCTGAGGCAAGTGGCTTAATATACTGCAAGAGAGAAAAATGCTTTCATCACATCTACTTGGAAAAGAATTTGAATTTTAAAAAAGAAATTGCAAGCTTTCTGTTAATTTATTTGGAGCATTTGAAATATTTCAGCTAAAATGCAGAGTAGAGAGTCTTTAAATGAAAGTTACTTTTATCTATAAGAAATACTTGGATTGCTGTAACTATTTAAAAGATATGACTGAGAAATTTTGCAGTTTATATATAATCTTCTATGTAGTTTTCAGCCCAAAATAAAACAAAAATGGGGTTTTTTTTCTTCTTTTCTTTAGTTACTGAAATATAACTTTCTTCTTCCCTCCTCCACTCTCTACTAGGTTTCTCTTGCCACAGTGATATTTGTTTCCAGTCAGAAAGCTTTGTCCACAGAAATCAAAACTGTTATCAAACAGCAGCTTGAGAATGCCTCCAATGGATGGACAGCCTACAGGATAGCCAGGCAGGCTTCCAGGATGGTAAGTGAAAATACTTGGAAAGAATGGTTTGCTGTGATTGAAAGAATGCCAGGGATTTTTTTGAATTGAGTAAGGGAAGAAGGAAGATTGTAGGCCTTGGGAGGAGAAAGTGAATAGGGAAAAAAAAATCACTTTCTCTCCTGCTTCTCTCCTGATTCCCTGGAATGCAGATTCTGATATATATCATTTGGGACACTCATCCCATCAAAGTGGGTTTTTTTACTTGTCCTTTTGAAGTATTTGAGAAGGAATTGAGTGATGTCCTGGCACTTTCTTGAGCACATACCTAATCTGTGTTGTCTGACTGCTCTTCAGAATGTCATGTATGGTTCTCTTTCTTCAATGTGAAGAAAGGAAGGAAAAATATACTGTTCCCCTTTTCCCTTCAGTAAATTCACAGTTGGGGTTAGAATTACACAGAAGCCTTAGTAGGAGATGCTGAGGTGAATTTCCATGTGTTTTTCTCATCTTACTGAATTATCTTGTGTAAATGAATACTCTACTTTTTTACAGGCTGGTATTTCTTTAAAGTAAGCACTTGTGCTTTCATTTATTATTAGGATTGCCACAATCAAATCATTGGAAAAAGTTTCACTATTCTGTTTTTAAGCTGGGAGTAGTTTTGCAGATGTTCCTGTTTCCTTATTTGTGTATGTTTTGTAGAAATCTCCAGCTGCCTTTTCATGTTCCCTTTCAGAAACATTCTTGTCATTACAGGGCAACCATGACATGGCCAGAGAGCTGTACCAAAGCCTGCTGACTCAGGTGGCTTCAGAGCACTTCTACTTCTGGCTGAACAGCCTGAAGGAGTTCTCCCATGCAGAGCAGTGCCTGACAGGCCTGCAGGAGGACAACTACAGCTCCGCGCTCTCCTGCATCGCCGAAGCCCTGAGATCCTACCACAAAGGAATAGCGTCACTGACGGTCAGCACACAGCTCTGCTGGGGATGTTTCTGGGTGCTGCAGCGTGGCTCTTTGGGTTCTGTTCCTAACTCTCTGAAAAGTTCTTAAATGTGCCTGGCATCTGCCAGACTCTGTTTGGTTCTCCTCTGCTGGCATCTCAGTTGTAACCCACTGAGTCTCGAGAGAAAAGACTCTATAACTCAGCCAAGTGTGATTAGATAGATTTCTCTTTGCTTTTTCTTCTCCCTCCACCCCTCATTTCCTGCCTTGATCAGATCATAGGAAATGTGACAGATCTTGTTTAATTAAAGTTACAATACTTATAATTTTCCACTCCTTGCTTTGGGTGAATGAAAGCTATTGTAATAGTCAAACCTGGGAATTGGCCTAAATTGGCTGCTGTCTTCTTGAAAAATAGAGAAGGATTCAATTGTCTCCCTCCCTCCTGCTGAGTTCATGTTGCCTTCTATTTGACAATGTGATCTCATGGAATCCTAACAGCAAGCTAGTAAGAGGAGGGAAGACAATTCAGCTTCATAAAATCCAACTGGTACCTGCTTTTATGCAAATACTTTCTCTGAAGTGGTAAAAATACCAAGAAGCTGTGTGATGTCTGTGAATGTAAAAAAAAAAAAAAAA
>VWYP01023424.1:74991-103230 GCA_013400435.1 Pycnonotus jocosus
AAAAAAAAAAAAAAAAAGCATTAATGATTAGGGACCTCCAGTTCCTAGTGTAAAATTGCTTCTTAAGCAAAGATGATCCAGTTTCACACAATACTTTCATATTTTAGTTTCCATGAAGAAACCTTTACCTACAGTTTTCTGTATGCCTTTTCAGTGAAGCTGCTTTGTTGTTTTAGTTACTGGACAGTTGGGGTCATGACAATTCAGACATTAGTGTTTAATAAAGTTCAGATATTAGTATTTATTAATAAAATGTCCCTGAATAAGCTGAAATGACATAAACTTCTATTTTTGTCCTCTGAAAGACTCATCATTGGTCTTTAACTGTTGGCTGAGTGAATAATGCTTTTAATTCAACACTTGGAGATTTCTCTAACATCGAGAAGACATTAAGAGGAGGACGTGATCTAATTAGATGTAAATATTTAATACAGGCAGGAAAATAACTTGCTTAAATAGGTCATACTGTGATCCAGTAATTTACTTATCCCTTCCTTGGAGTTTGGGGTGCTTTTTCTGTTGAAGGATTCCTGTCTTCATTTCCTCTGCTGACTTCAGTTCCTGTTGCACGTAGTGCTTCTCTGGGTGCAGTGTCCTCCTTATGGATGATTGTGGTCCAGAGGAGTTAAGTGCAGGTTTTGTAGGTTAGAGGGGTCAAAATTTGTTTTTGCTGTTGGTTGTTGCTGACTTGTTGCATCACTCTGGACCATTTCCCAGCCATGCTTGGGTCTATCAGCTGTAAAAGGAGCCACTCACTGCTTGTCTCTAGAACTCAGCCTTTCCAAGGGGGAGCAAAGTGCCATAAAATGCACGTGGCAGCCTTGCTGCCGAAGGCTTTTGCTCTCTTCTCTCTGACTTGAGCTTTCCTGTAGCTGCTGTTTCAGTGCAGAGCATGACTCAGCACTGCTGGTACCACAGACCAGTGGTGCATGTGATGAGCCTTGTGTAGCTGCTCCACTCTGGCTGGAAAACACCGTGTCCGTAAATCTCTTGCAGATGTTCAGCCAGCCCAGTTTAGCAACAATGAAATATTCAGACAGTGCCTTGTCAGAAAATATCTCAACTCCTCCTTGATATACATGAAACGCTATCTTGCACTGCAGAGTGTTCTTTCATGGGAGTTAGTGCACTTGAGGGAAAGAAGTGCCTCTGCTTTATGGATAAGAGGTTCTCCCTGTGGGATTTGTCAGGGACTGTATTGACCACAGTCCCCATATGTCTTGCTGTGTGCTTGGTTATATAGTTAGCAAAGGTTTTGAATGAGTCCTGCTCCTTCTGACACAGATCATGTGTCTCATTGGAAGCACTGGGTTTATTTTTCACTGCTGGTGATCTAAAGATGATGCAAAACTTGAACAAAGCACTTACACAGCCATTGGTTAAGTAGCACCAATTCCAAATATGTCCATAGCAAGTGGTGGTGTTTGAAGAACTTGGCTGAGCCAAAGAAATATTTCTGTCACTTTCAAAAAGAATTGTAACTCATTTATTGCCCATGGCAGATAAGGTAAATTGCAATATTAATGAGACAAGCTTGTATTTCCATTACAAGAATCAACTCCAATTTGTGCTACTAAAATGTCTGGATTTTCTGATAGGAGTGCTTTACTCTTTAAAAGCATGTAGTCTCTGTAGAGCAATTACAGTGGAGTGTAGCCCTCTTCCACAGAGGGTTTTCTGAAACCATCCTTGCAAAATAAACTGAACAATTGCAGTTCAAAAGGGATTTTTTTTTGTGCCCTTGGAGAAGGAAAAGCAAAGTGATAGATAAGAGAGGCTCAATGGTTTAAATATGAAATAGTGTTATTTTCTCAGTTGAAATCTAGTTCAGTAGTTTTAAGTGGTTGCACTGGACTGATGACTTTAGTCAATAGTGGGCCAGTTCTCAGGTGATGTGATGCTTTGTGAGAAACCAGTTAGTTGGTTTTCTGCCAGCAAAGAAATGGTTCTTAGTACGGTTTGGGGGTAGATTATCACCTCTTGCTTTGAGAAGTGACCTGGTGAGGAATAAGAAGCGCTAGGGAAGATAGGCATGAGTCTAGGACAAAGTCTCAGTGCTTTGTTTCTGGAGAGGTCTTGTTCTTCTCAAAATCCATCAGTTTAAGAAAAATAAGTAGTGGATTTGTGGCTTAATTAGTATCAAACCTTGAGTACTGCAGTTTACCGCCTCCTGGGTGTCCTAAGCTGTCACAGATGCTTCTATAAATCAGATAAGCTCTTAGGGAGCAAAGCTTCATAGAACTGTATTTTCTGAACAATAGCAGCTTGTCTACCCTCTTGGAATTCTTTATTTACTGTTTGTTCTTACCACTAGACCGTGTCTCTTGCCTTCATCAAATGCAAGGTTCAGTGCCTCCATAATGTTCCCATCCATTTCACAGTTCCAAAAAAATCACCCCTTCCCCTTGCTGTGGGTAACTTCTTTCTTTTTCTGCCAATCCTTTCTCTTCTGGCTGATGCAGAGAATCACTTTTTCAGTCCTTGTGTTTCTTGTTTGCCATCCAATTCAGTGTACTTTTTCTTGTGGTAAAGACTCTCTGGCCTAATGTCATTTGAAGCCTAATGGCTTGGCTTTGGAAAAAGAGAAAGTAGGTGCCCTAACAGTATTTTAACAGCTTAACTCATATTTGTTACAAGGGTGACATGCTTGGAATATGACTTTGTAATTATGTAACTTCTATGTTGTGTATATTTAGCATGACTGAAATTGAGCAAACCTGTTAAATGTAGTTTATAAAAAAACAGCTTTTAGAATTGAACTTAAGAATTCAGTTTTCTGATGAGACTGTTCAGTGACACTGCAGTGTAATTTTATCATTTTTGCTTTTGACCTAGTTTGCCAACATTTCTATTACTGTGTTTCAGGCTGCTAGTACGCCACTTAATCCTCTGAGCTTTCAGTGTGGCTTTGTGAAACTCAGGATTGACCTTCTGCAAGCTTTTTCTCAACTTATTTGTACCTGCAACAGCCTAAAAACCAGTCCACCCCCTGCTATTGCCACAACCATTGCTATGACATCAGGAAATGATCTCCAGAGGTGTGGACGCATCTCGAACCAGGCACGTGCTCCTGTTCCACTCTTGTGCAGTTGTTTGTGACTCTGGTAGGAATTTTGCTCCTCAGCAAACATACTTGACAAAAGAAATGAAAAGTAGTTGTGAAGTGGGTTTTTTGAATCGTGGACTTTGGTTTTCACCTGTAGCTCTAAAAACATCTGCCTGCAGCAGGCCGTGTTTTGAAGCTGTGTGCCACGTGTGTTTTCTCCTCCAGTTGTGCACATAGCTTCCAAGGATATGCACATAGCAAGTCCCTTGGTACACTCAAACTTGCAGCAAGGCTTTTCAAACCTTGCTTTGAAACACCTCAGGCACTCTGAGTACACTAAGGGAGAATATATATTCCTGAGGATGATTCTGCAACTCCTTTTGCTGAGAGTTGGCATCTGCCTTGGTACTGTATGAACCACCAAGGAGGTTTGCTTCTAAATCCCTGTAGTCTGCAAGGAGGAACCAGTGGGTGGTCATTGAAAAACAGAGCAGTTTGTTTTACCAGTAGGGGATGGAGGAAGTTGTTGTTGTTTTTTTCTTTTGCTTTGCTTTTATCCCAAGGAGGTTTTGTTGGTGCCGGAAAAATACCCATTTAATGCATGGATAACAGTCTGTCACTTTGGTAATCTTTATCTGAGTGAAGAAGCAAGAACTTTAAAGATTTTTCTCCAATATGCCACCTTATTCCTTCAGTATTGTATGTTTCAGTGTAGTGCTTTTCTGGATGTGTGGGGTTTTGGTTTTTGCTTTGCTTTGTGTTTTTGCCTAGTAACATTGTCTCTGCAGATGAAACACTCCATGGAGGAATTCCGAAACTTGGCTACACGCTATGGAGATTTGTATCAGTCATCTTTTGACGCAGATTCAGCAACTCTAAGGAATGTAGAACTGTATCCTTTAAAAATCCTAGAGTTTGTCCTAGAGTTTTCCTTCTCATGTGAACAGCACAAAGCGTAAGCATCCTTGTTTCCATGAAAAATGCCACAAAGTAATTTTGAAAGTTAATCACATAAAAATTAGTTGCCAATTGCTTAAAACCTCTTTGAAGATAAACATTACCATATTGTTGTTTTGGAATTGTACTGTTTGTTGGAATTACTTGATAAACAAGTTATGACACAAAAATTGGAGCAGCATATAACTTGGTATTTTCACAGTTCTTGCTCTTTGTTCATTAAATGAGTAATGACTGTAGGATTACTTCACAGGAGTAAGGAAAAGTGCCACTAAATGCACTGCATTTCTTGCTTTAGGTGCCAACTTTGATAGTCTTTTAAGTCCTTAGTATTAATATCAGACAACAGCAGAGCTGCCTGTTGATTTCACATGCAATAGAAGCTCTGATTTTGGATCCAGAATCTGCAAGGTAGGTTTGATAGTTAACTGCATACTCCTTTTCTGCTTATTAATAAATCCTTGGAGCTTTAAACCTAGGAATTCAAGGAATGTTCACAAAGTTTTTCAGTAGACCTTTCTAATTATATTCTGGGCAGGCTTGAGGGTCTGTTGTTGCTGTGCTGTACCTGGCAGATTGGGGACTCTCTTTTGGGTCCTGCATTTCATACTGATTTTGCTCTTGAGAGCACTATACTGGACTTATCTTAAATATAGACCTGAACTTCTAATCTCTCCTTTAGCCACTTATTTTAATTTGTGTCATTGTGTGTTAGATCCCATACCTGTTGCTTGCACTTGTAAGTGCACCTTAGCTTCCTTCTGTTGTGAAATACAATAGAAGGAAGTTGTATTCCTTCCAAACTATCCTATGCCCAAAGTTGTGAAAATACATGCACTAAATGAGTTCAAATTTTTAATGTAAAGCCATCACTTCTGGCTCTTTTTCTAACAGTGAACTTAAATCTACTAGAAAACAACATTGAAGTACTGATGAATTGAATCACTGTTTAAAACTCCCAGGCTGAGATTGTGGATTTATCCCAGTACTGTGGATAAAATCTCTCAATGATTCTATAGCTGGTAACAAAAGTGAACATCCTAAGTGACTAAGTAATACTCATTATGACTTAAGCATTGCTTAGAAGGTGTATTAGTCAAATTTGTATGAAGCTGGGTGTCTATGAGATGGAATTCTATTCAAAGGAGGAGATTAGAAACTTTGAGGTTTAGTTTTAATTCTGACTGGCATTCTTGCTTTGTTTTGTGAGATTTTCATGACTGTTACAAACACTGCAGGGTTAAGTAGAAGTCAGGGTATGATCACTGTCACTGCTTCAGCTGAGAGAGTGGGGACAAGAAGTGGTGAATAAGTGGTAGTTAAGAAAGATTTAAATGTAAAGGGCAAGTGTTATAACGGAAAAAATAATTTAAAAAACAGAGTAAACAGTTTGAAAGACATTTCTTAATGGATTCTATGTTGTAATGTCTTGCCACATCTGTTTGGCAGTGTGCCTTCCAGGTTATGATGAGGAAGATAAGTTAGACATTATGAAAAGTTGCCTTTTTTTTTTTTTTTTTAAGTTTCCAGGAATATAGCTCAAATGGAACAGCTCATGTTGAAAGCGAATATGAAAGAAGAATGATGTCTGTATTTAACCATGTACTAGAGGAAGTGGAATCCCTCAACAGGAAGTATGCTCCTGTGTCTTACTTGGCAAGTAACAGTTTTAAATGTATATTGTGTAGAGAAAGGGGCCAAAACCCCAAAATTCCATGTATCTGTGGAAAGCATTCTCAGTTACTTAACATTACTGACACAAATGGTCTCTACAGAGCCACACTTGTTTAAAAACACTTCAAGAACCATTTTGCTAAGACATCTGTAACCTTACTGGTCTGATTAAAAATAATCTTTTTAAAATTCCCATCCTCAGAG
The DNA here is from genome assembly GCA_013400435.1 of Pycnonotus jocosus. Lineage (NCBI taxonomy): Eukaryota > Metazoa > Chordata > Aves > Passeriformes > Pycnonotidae > Pycnonotus > Pycnonotus jocosus. The sequence goes on from VWYP01023424.1 coordinate 80,873, forward strand.
CACTGCAGATGCTGATAAGGTAACTACAGGTACTGTCAGGTCTCTGCCAGACCCCTCACCACACTCACATTCAAACACCAGAGCACATTCTCTTCGTTCATGTTCTTGCTGTGAAGGAATTCTGCTCCCACACAGCAGCCTGGCTTTGGTCCCTGAGCTGGTGGTGGTGAACTCTGTGCTTTGTGAGTGCAGCATTTCTCTTATCAGTGGAGGTCATCAGAGAGCACAGTGTGGAGTGTGCTGGGTGCAAACAGTGAGCTGATAACGCCCTCCTTTACAGGGCTGCTGGGTTTGTCTCTTACTGCTCATGAACATCACAAAGCTGAAGTGCACCTTAGTGGGAACAAGGTTGGTTGTTTGTCATGGCTGGCATCTGTTTGCCCTGTTTCTAAAATCCAACAGTCCTTACCAATTCCAAATAGGATAAAAGTAAATCATAGAAACCACAGCAAAGGTAAACCCTGTAAACTTAGTTGTGGCTGGCTCCACACCAATGCAGCTCGGTGACTTCAGTGGAACTGTTTGTGTTCATCTGAGCCAGAGGCATGGTGCAGCAGGGAAAGAAAGACTAGGCAAGAGGCTGAAAACTTAATTATTGCATTAAATTGTGATAGATGCCAATCTTTTTGTTTGGAGGGGAGTTGTTTTTTTAGAGCTTTTGTGTATGAATGTTTCAAGCAGATCCCGCTCTGCCAACTCTAACACTAGGACTGGAAAGATTTGTGTTTTTCTTTTGCTTGGCTTCCTTGGTTTTTCCAGAGCAGAATACCTCCTTCAATAAGGGGCAGAACATAAACAGAGAGGCTGAATGTAGTCACTGTCATCTTAGTGGCTGTAATTCTATGACTGTATTAATATATTTTTGGACTTTAAATGGAAATTCCTCTGTTTCAGTACCTCAAGTACATGTCTTTTTCCTGTGTCATGAATGATATTTTTTCTCAATTGTTATGGCTCTTGTTTCTTGCAGCATACAGCTTGTCTGTGCAATGCTGTCATTGCCTTGTTGAAGGTTCCCCTTTCATTTCAAAGGTACTTTTTCCAAAAGCTGCAGTCTACAAGTATTAAGGTATGTACTGCTCAAATAGGACCTCAGGTTTCTCTTTACAGAGCCTTTCATGAGAAAAGCCCTACTGAAGACACAAAGCTTCACCATTTTTAGTGAAGATACATAACTCAAATAGCATTTAGGTTAATCTGTTGAGAATAACTTGAGTAACATGTGTATGGTTGTTCTGAACGGCTAGACTGTCACTTAGGCAAGTGGGATTCAGTTCTTTGATTGCAAAGCCTTAAAGATAAAATGCAGCTGGAATTCTTGTTGATTCTGAGTCTGCAAAGCTAAATAATTCTGGTCCTGGGAGGGCAGCTTTTATAGATTTGTATTGGTTTTTTGTCCTTTTCTTTTAAAAAGCAATGTTCACTATCTTGGAAGAAAATTGTCATATCCATCAGCTCACTGACTAAGAATGACTATATATGAGTATGGTTGTGGGTTTTTTGTTTTACTTAAGGGCTCCTTTTTTCTGGGAAAAGTGAAAACCTTAAGTTTTTAATATTTATTCTTACTGCATTTTGCTGCTTTGTTTAGCTTCACATACTTGTGGGTATTCTGTGGAAGATTTTTTTTTCCACATCTTTTGAAGAAGTGAAGTAAATGAAACTGATACAAAGATAATATCTGGTACTGCTGGTGGTGTTTAGTAGTTAATATAGTAATGAGTCTCTGATAATGTCTGTGTTTTCATTTGCTGATTTTCCTACCCAAGCTCTCCTCGGAAATTTTTCTATAAGAAGGTGTCCTTTTTCATCCTTGAATTTTGTTTGCTTTTCTGGAGGCTTATAATTACATTTTGATCTGTTCACTTGTGTTCCAGCTTGCTCTATCCCCATCTCCAAGGAACCCAGCAGAGCCCATAGCAGTACAGAACAACCAGCAATTGGCCCTCAAGGTGGAAGGAGTGGTTCAGCACGGATCGAAACCCGGCCTTTTCCGTAAAATCCAATCCGTCTGTCTGAATGTCTCCTCAGTGCTGCAGAGCAAATCTGGACAAGACTATAAGGTGTGGATAGAACAGAGTCAGGAAGAGTCTTGAGCCTTTTTGCTGTGCTTTGCTGTTCTTTTGTTTGACTGTGGGTATCAGAACTTCCAGGATGAGATGAGTGGGTGGTTCTGTAATCCCTTCACTCTTGCCACTTGACATTCAAGCACTGGCCAGAGCCAAGCATAATGTGTAGAGGGGATCTGGGATTTTTAAATCTGCAATATGTCAATACCTTTTTTAACAGCTCTTCTTCCAAACAAAGAGGCTTTGTGATGTTCAGAACAAGTCATTAGGAATCTGCCTGAGATGAGGAAAACTCACCCTAGTTATGTCATACAAAACTCCACAGGGGGAAAAAAAACCAAACCAGGAGTAGATTATTCTCTACCACATCGTCTCTAGAAATTTTTAATAGTAATTTTAAGGTTCTTCTGTTTTGTTTGTGAAAATTGTGAGGACAGACTGTCTAAATCAAATAGCATCTGAGGACACACACATTAAATTTAAGTCAACACTTTTATCAAAGTTTGCATGCCTGAGGTTTAGGTTCTGCTAACATGTGATGCTTAGTGAAAGGTCTGGTTTTGGTGGATTTGGGGGTTGGGTTTTTGTTTTGTTGTTTGGGGGTTTTTAAGGAGGAACAGGAGAAAGTCAGTTGCTTGTAAAAGAACAGGAGTAGGAAGTGTGTGATGTTAGAGTCACATGACTTTGTGGAAAATTAGAACCTCAGGTAGAAGATGACTTGTTAGCTTGTCAAGTGGTCTCAAGTACGCACATGTACTGGTTTAGGAGAATTGAGGACAGATTTTTCCTTTTTCCTCCTCTCTCCTTTAAATGGAGAACTGAAAACTTATTTTTGGCAGGTTTATGTGAAATGGTGTTTTGACCTTCCATCTGTGTTCTTAGATTCCTATTGACAACATGACCAATGAAATGGAGCAGAGGGTGGAACCGCACAACGACTACTTCAGCACTCAGTTCCTGTTAAACTTTGTGATCCTTGGCACCCACAACATCACAGTGGAGTCCTCTGTGATAGATTCAAATGGCATTGTCTGGAAAACTGGGCCTAAAACAACTATTTTTGTGAAGTCTCTGGAGGATCCATACTCTCAGCAGGTCCGTCTCCAGCAGCAGCAGGGACAGCCTCCATCCCAGCAGCAGCAGCAGAGAACCGCCTACTCACGCTTTTGATTCCCAGGAGTGACTCTGTCCTGCTCACTTGGTATTCCACTTTCTCTTGGACACTTTTTTAATTTCTTGGAAGATTTTTTATTATAACCTTCTCCTGAGAAAGTCTCAGATGCCAGTTTGTTGCTTTTGAAATTATCTGGGATAAATCTGAACTTGATTCAGCAGAGGCAGCTGTTCAAATCTGGAGTTGTGATCTTACTGTAAGAACTTCTACCTGATCTCTAACTTCTGTTTACAAACCTGTTTAGGCAGGCTTCACAAACTACAGTAGCAGGGGACACTAAGAACTTGTTGACTGGTACTTTCCATGTTTTTGGAAGCACACATAGGTTCTAGTGTCATGCTTACAGGACATTGGGAAACACTTCATTTTGGCTGGTTATACAGAAATGAGTGTAATACCAAGTGTCTATCTTTTAATGTGAAGGAATTGGCAGGAATATCCAGAGATTCTTTTTCTGACATTTTAATAGCAAGTTTCAGTATTTGGCTGGTGTATGTATGTTATTACAATTCATCAGCACTACTTAATGCATGCAGCTGAAATTAAAAAAACAAACTGCAGTTCACTTTTGATACCCAGTTGCTGCAGAGGGAGGAGACTGGTTGAGGGGTTGCTATCTGGGGAGCTTTGCAAGTAGCAGAGTTTTACAGGTGGGAATAATTACTGTCTCTCAGATGATATGGAAGATATTACTGTGTTGTTTTTAAATTTTCATGTATCTGTGTTACTGAAGTCTTTCATTTTGTTGGGATTTTTTTATTTGCTCTTTTAACAGGGAAGTTAAAATGAATGACAACTTGCAAGTTAAAAGCCTTGTTTTTTAAAAGGAGTCCTTTATACCAAAACTTTGTAAACTTATGTATTCTTTGACCAACTTGAGAAGCTTAATTGTTAATTTTACAAGATAGAATTTTGCCAATTCTAGATACAGATCCAGAATAATTTTGGAAATACACTGCTTCGTACATCATTTTCACACTTCCTTTGTGGTATAAAAGGCTGAACTCTATCCAGACTCACAGGCAGTAGGTCACATAACACGACTTTCACCTGGTCTTCATAAATAGCCTCTGCTTGTATCACCCTGCAGGAAAGCAGGACCCACTTGAGTGAGGAGGAGGAAGGATGGCACTTCTTAAATACTTGACCTTGTTAATCCCTCCCATTGAAGCAGAATTTTTTACTGTTATTTCCTCAGCAAATTCCCACGATTCAATCTGATTTAATTCTAGAGCTGACTGGAGTTTACAGATTTTGCTTGCTTCCAGTGCAGGGAATATGATAATGGATTGCTGTAAGCTGAGGCTTCTTCTGCGTAGCAGAATGAAGAATTTTTTGTGTTTGTCCGTAGCAGTTCCTCTTGGCTTGAGACTATGAAAAAAAGGAAAAAAACCCAAACAAACAAAAAAAACACCAAAAAACCAACTGGAAGTGATGATACTAGATGTCATATCTTGGTCAGGCTGTAATCCTAACTAGAAAAGATAATTGGGATGCAAGGTTGAAACAAAAGACTTCAAATTGGTGAAAAGTTGAGCAGCATTCTTAAATGATTTTCCTTTTGAGCAGGACACACAAAGTGCCACTGCCTTTCAAGCTGAGGAAAGTGGTTCCATGCCTACAGTTTGGGGGGTGTGTGTATCTACATGCAGCTGTGTGCACACATGCATGCATGTACCTGTAGCTACATCAGGTTAAATGGTCCAGAAAGAGGTGATTGGCCTGCTGTTGTGTATGCTCTCTGTCACACTGAGGATCTGAACTCTTTGTGGTCAGTTGGGGTTTCTTCATTAAAGCCATAGATCATGGTCTTTACCGCAAAAAACTCTGTATTTTAATGCAAAAAAACAAAAAGAGACTGAGAGGTCAAACAATATTTTTTTTATCCTGCATAATGAATGTTTGTTTCTTGCTGTTACTGACCAATATGTTGGTGGAAATCTTTGATGGTGCCATTCCAAAACAACTCAGAAATTACAAGACATTTCCATGCTAGGGAACAAACTTTTCTCATAAGTCATGTGATGTTCAGAGTGCATAGCTAAACTTATGAGAAGCCTAGTAGGAAAAACCCAGCCTTATCCAGGAAAAGCCCTGCTCTGGCCTGAGGCTTAACTGTCTGTGAGCTGGTGAGATTAACCCCACTACAGCTGGAAAGTGTTCCTTCTTTAAACACATCTGCCCACCTGATCTGAGAGGCCTCTAGAACTCCAAGAACTTGTATCAGTTTTGAAGCCAAGCAAATAAAAATTGAAGCCTGAGAATCTGGATGTTAGGTATGGGAGATTGCAGGAGGAGGAAAATTGCAATTGCTGGTTGTTGGAAATCAGCTGGTATAGGAAGGTGGCTTGCCTAGAAAACATCTGTATTTCTAACAAACTCTGAAGAGTTTCTCATGCTGACTCATTTGCAGATTAGTTATATGTGTGTGCTGATCAGGAAAGGCCCTGGACCTATTAGTAAATTCTCCTTTTATGTAAGCACAGTGTTTTATGTGGTGTTGGATTTGTATTGAGGTTATTTTTTCTGTGTGTTTTGTTTTCTAACATGGTGTATTTTTATTTCTAATATGCTGGGTAATACACTTGTCAAACAGAAACCATGGAGTTTATGGCAAACAATGTTGCAAAATACCTAAAGAGAAGTGAGGAAGGGTGTTAAAGTTACAGCAATATACAGAAAGCTGCTGTTGGAGCCCTCAGCAGTGAATGTGATCCTTAACTATCAGTGGAAGCAGGGAGGTTATTCTTGAGTCCTGCATTCAATTTCTGATGCCTGTACTCGAAGATGCTCAACAAAGAATTTCTAAGATACAGACCCAACTTAAATCTGCTTAGTCTTTCTCAGTAAACAAAGCAGTATCTTGATTACTATGCATAGCGGCACACTGATAATGGGAGACAATTCAGATCTGTTTCACTTACTGGCAGAAGAAAGCAAATATTCAGTGGCTAGACATTGGTCCTGAGACAGCTGCTAAGAATTCAAACAACAAGAAGGGCTTATGCAGATAGCTACGTCATGATCTGTTCCTAATCACTGAGATATGCTTTCATCTAGCTTGGATAAATGGTTGGGCTGAGCAGGAGGAGATGATTGAATGAAGATGACTGGAGGTGTTGATAATATGTGCAGTTCAGCATTAAGACAATAGTTTTTGATGCTTAGGCTCTATAATTTGACCTGACTTCTCCATGGATGGTGTAGCCAGTTACTCTCAGAAGTTCTTGCTACTGACATTCCTGTGAACATGTGCTCAGGCATACCAGAAAGTGTCATTTCTGGATTCCTGGCTGATCCCTTGCTCCAGGCAATGTGGAACTGAGTGCAGGGCAGGGAAGGAATGTCCGCTGTCAGATTCTACCTCCCCCTGGAATTTGGAGAGTAATCTCCTGCTAAGGTCGTTCAGGTGTATTTCAGAAGTGATTCCCAAAGTTGCACTCATCATGGATATTCATGGAATCTTAGACTGCCTTTCCTATTTTTGTTTCCTTGGATATGCCCTCATTTTACCCAAGGAGTGATATGCCTTAATATAGCTGAAGTTTTTGTATTTCATAGGGGATATATTTTTACTTAAATCCTGTGAAACTGTACAGGAATTGCACAGGTCTATAAGTGAGTTTAATGGTTTTTTAAACATATGCATAAACTTTTAGGAATTGTTTTATTTACTGATACCACAACTTTAGTTAAAAACCCCATCAACTAAGTGAAAGAATTTATTGGGTTTGAAGGAATTTCATTGCATTCCTAAAATATCTTTTGAGTGATATTCAGTGTGTGTGTGTGTGTGTATGCATATAGAGAAAGAGAGACAACTACAACCCAGTATGGAGGCATCTTGCCATCAGATTAGCTTCATTTCTTTCCTGGTTTGTTGTCTTTCTGTTTGCCAGAAGTGCTTGCTGTGTCCTTGGTCAGCATATTTACACACATGTCCTTTCAGCTCCTAACAGCATCTTCTCTGAACAATCTGTTCCTTTTGTGGCAGTGCAGGTGTACTCAGGTGTCTGTACTGTGCAAACCAAGACAGCAGGGGGGGGAAATAGAGGGTAGAGGGGGGGAACTTAGGAGCCCTGCCAGCTCTCAAAGCAGTTCTGAGTTGAGTAAAGCCCAAGAACTGGTAGTTCTCTCTGCCTGACTGCTGCAGTTCTGTGTCCAGCACTATGGGAGCTGCTCTTGCTTCACGCACACAGGTGCCTCCAAGGACACAACCTGAGATGCTGAGCAAAAGCAGACTTACCCAGAACCTTGGCATTTTCATCTCCTGAGCAGAGAGAGTGACTGAGACAAAAACACTTGTGGAAATCAGAGGAAACTGAAGTGTCACATGCTTTTCTAGCAAGGCATATAAGGTTGCAGTTACCCTCTCCCACTGTGAATCTTAAAGCCTGGTGCTGTTTTGTGTCACTAGGAAACAAGCCTATCTTAGTGACCCCTGATAGTTCCCGAGTTGTTTGTCCTCCAAGGAATGTGTCTCTGCCAAACAGCAGCTGCTCAAACTCACTAATGAAGTCACAGATTGCTGCATTTCATTGAGCAGTCATCCCAGATCTGCAGTTCAGAAAGCTGCTCTACTCTGCTGGTTGTCAGCTGAGAAATAGGAAGCATTTCTTTGGTGTTCTTATTTGCTTTTAGGATAAAGTCTTTATCTCTTGCTTGCCCACCTCCAAGTGATGCTGTCAAAAATAAGGACAGCTTGGTTGTATGTTAATGAAGTTTGCACTTAGCTTCAGCCTCCTGATCCAAGGATCTTAGATAAGGTAAGAGCAGGATTCAGTGAATTTTGAGAGAAAAGTCTTTCTGAGGTTAGAAAGAGCCTATAACAATGCCTTAAACACTTTAGTCTACTGGACACCTAACTGTAGTAAAAAGCTGATTTTTTTTTTTTTTTTGTCAGAGCTGAATCAGTGACCCAGTAGAGCAGTCAAGGAGACACTGAAACTGCTTTATTGCATAGATAAAAAACTTAGGCCATAGCCACTTCACAGTATTAAAAATCATCCTTTTTCTTTTTCTCTATAGATAAGGAGTCTGATATTCACGAGTTCTCCAGAAGCCTTTTAACACTTTGATTACTAAAAGCAATTGTTTGGAAGGTTTTTTTCATGGGTATCAATGGTGACTACAAAGCTCCAAGGAGGATAGGATAAAATAAGAGACTTGTGTGGGTTGGCTGATTTAAAATACCTTTGCTCTACAGTTTTAAGTATGTGGCTTGCTGGCAATCCATTTTATAGAGCCCTTCCTTGCTTCCTAGAAGCTCTAAATTTAGGAATGCAGTTAATGTGAAATTAAGAGCTGTCCATGCTTAACACACAGCTAACTGTGGAGAAAACCCAAGGGTAGCAGTTGAGCTGGAAGAGACTGGGATAAATATAAACTGAACATGATGTGGATGGATGGACTCTGCCAAACATGGTGGGTGGGTCTTCAGGGAACAGTTTCATGCTTCACTTGACACCATCTAGGTGTATGGCAGTGCTGAAAAGAGACTCTCTCTTGTGCTTACTCCTGACTCCAGCTTTGCTCCTTGCATGAGATCATGAGTTTATCCACTTAAAACCGTTCCATTTGGCTTGAGTGCTTTTTCAGCTGGTTTGTCTTGTCTGACTGTAGAGTGACTTGGTCAATGCAGAAAGGTGCTGGGGAAGGTGTGTGGTGTATCCTGGAAGTAACAGTGAACTGCTGGACTGGCTGACTGTGCACCTGCAGTGCATTTCTGTATTTAACAGGAGTCTGGAGGAAACAGTGTGTTCATGTGCATCTGAACTGTGCCTTTTCTGCCTGGGCAGCTGGAGAGGGCACTGCAGGAGCTCCCAGCCCGGCCTTCCTGGCTGCTCTGAGTCACGGCCCACGGGTGAGTGAGGGGACAGAAGGGAAGGAAGGAATGCCCTTTGGAGCAGTGGCTGGGGCCAGGCCTGTGTGAGTGGCAGTCTCTGCTCTGCAGCAGGTGAGACATGCTTGAATATGTCCTGATTTGCCAGCAATGCATGTGGGCAGCAGCTCACATGATGGCTACTGACTCGCCTTGTTTGACGAAGTCCCAAGGTATGCAGAGGTCTGATTTCATGTATTGCATTTTATACCAGTGATATTCCTACATGAACACTTAAAAATTCTGGCTAAAGCTAGGCTTTTATCCCTCAGCCTGAAATCCGTGGGCACTAGTTGCGTAGGTACATATTTGCTGAAATTGGTCTGTGCAAATGGCAGTGTCCAAACCAGATCATTGAGTGAAGTGGATGGAGACCTCTCAGAGCTGGTCACCCACTTCAGACATAGAGGAAATTTCAGGAGTTGTAATAATTAACAAAAGATATCTGACCTCTTCAGAAGGTCTTTCCCTCATTCCACAAGGGAGGAGCAAAAGCAATTGTAATTATACAATTAGTGTAATTGTAATTAGGCTAATGATTGCTAATTATCAGTGAAGCTGATATATGTAAGCAGTGAGCTGATCCTCCCAATGTACAAAGTCTAATAGTTTATTTCCTTCGTCTCTGTCTGTCACCAGTAGTGAATTGATGTATGTTTTCACTCTTGCAGAGGAAAAGGTTTGCCTGACAGCCTTCTGTGCCACATGAGAGAGATGCAGATTTCATTGTTTCTCTTGTTGTAAGGGCTTAAGTTTTAGTGTGGACCAAGTCTTTGTGAGTTGGGTAGGAATTTCTGAGAGTGTTAATCCTGACTGCATCTGGGTAGTACAAGCTACATCATAGGTCCACTGGAGAGATTTGTATTTGTTAGCATGTGTAAATTAGGTCAAGAACAAAAAATATACACAGATTTTCATTTTTGGGGCAGTGGGCAATAAAGATGAATCAGAAGAACAGCTTGAAGGCTGTATGTTTAGTTTTATTTCTGGTATTTCAGCCTGACCCTAAAAAAAGCACCCAATTGTGTTGGTTTTCCTATTTAAAACAAAACCAGGTAACAATAACAACCCCCAAACCCCTAATTCTTTGTTTTGCTGTTCAGAGTTTTAGGAATTCACTATGGTCATACAAAACATTGTTCTGTTTTATGGAGGGGTATTTTTTCTTTTTGTATATGAAAAGGGGGGGCACAACCCCCATGACTCTTAACTGTTGCAATGCCTCCAGTAGTTCAGTTTGACAAGATAACAAAACCGGTGCAGAATTTAAAAGGTAATTAATGCTTTTGAGGGAAAAAAAAAAAAAAAGCCATGCTGATGAATCAGTTTTTTGGGGTTTTTTTTGATTGAACCTTTTTTCAACAAAAACCAGTGTTGCAGATCAGGTACTCATGTTCAGGTCTGCCCTTTAGTGATGTGAGTGTACTAAATGGCAGATGGGAATGTTGATGATTCACTGAATATACTTATGTGTCAACACTACCTCACCAGAAAACAGCTTACCCAGAGGGATATGGAACTTAAAATTTGTTTTCAGCGAAGCCTGCTGTGTAGTACAAATACAGTGAGCTCTTGCTGTGAGAAGACAGATGGGAGTGCCCTCTGTGATGCCTGTCTAATCACCTGAGAGGTGCCTTTGTGCTGCTCTTTGTGCTTTCTGGGCACTGCCCTTGCAGTCATGGATAATAACAGCACTTACAGGCTGTGCTGGTTTCAGACATCCACTGCCAAGTCAGCCCCTCTTCACCTGGGATGTGGTTTTAATGATTCCTGAGTTCTCACCTCTATGTGACCACTTATCTCCTTGTGGCAGAGATGAAAATATTCTCTGCTATGAAAAACTGCTGGGAGCTTGACATCCTCTTCCTGCTGTAAATCTTTGACCACTTCCAGCAGCTCCAAGGCATCCTAGGGAGAAGTTGGCATTGACCACTCCAAATACTCCTCTATGCAATCTGAATAAATTTGAAAAATGCCACTTTTAATCTCTTGAGCTTTTACTTCCAGCTGCTTCTCTACAATAATGATAGCCATAAATCATGTTTAGCCTAATCTCATTCCTCATTTTTATTTTTAGTATATGACTCTAGGAAGTGTGGCTTAAAAAAATAAGTTTAAAAAGAGCCAAATGCTCAGTAAAACCTGTCCTTCCAAGGGAAAAAAAAAAAAGTCCTTCCAACAGTTTTGTTAGGCAATTTAATTAAGTTTGGTTTGGCCTTCAAATGGCCACCCTTGCTGGCCTGTGCCTGACATTTTGCCATTCAAGGAGTAAAGGATTATCAGCACAGGAACTTAACAATAGTTTTACAAGCCAAGTGGCTGCCACTGTCTTCCTGTGGGTGGGACTTGGGCAGCACTTGTGTGACGTGCAGTTGGCAAAAGTGGATGGCAAATTAGCAATTTAAAAATTTATCACTGTAATTATCACCTGTTTTATTTCCTAATCTCCACCCTTTGGAAGAGATAGAAAACCCCAGCATCCTCTGGTTATGTTCACAGAAATGATTACAAGTAATAACATTATTTACTTAGTGCACTAGAGTATAGAAATACTGAGATCATCTGTAAATAAAAACATAACACATTTTGTCCTTTATCCTTCCTTCAGGAAGACTTTGACCTGTGCTCTAAAGAAGCTGTGGAGCCTGGGTTAGTCACAGCAGCTCAGCTGTTTGAGCAGTGATTCATCTGCACCCGTTCTTAGTTCTAGCTGTGGTGTTGATAATGAAAATCTGACAGCTGAAGGACAGAGGTGGAAAGGACTTTGTCCAGCAAGAGAGCAGCAAGATACAGCTGTGCTGCCTGAGATACAATTTGTTCAACAGTGATTTGATTACTCAACAGTCTACATGGATTCACGAGCCATTCACAGGAATTGAATTTCTAAACAGAATGTAGACAAAAGTTTCCTTTAATGTAGGACAAATCCCAGTAATGCTGTAGTAGGGTTGACACAGGGCACAGGATCTGTGCCATAGTTCTGTGCTGGACTGCTGTTAAAATGAGGTGCATAATTCATGCTCGGCACAGGCAGTTGAGACCATGACTCATTTGTGCCTCTCTAAAATATTAAACTTCCAGGCCACTTCAATTACAAGCCTGGCAAGACATACAACCTGATACAGTAAAATATTTATCTGTGTTATCCAGGCAATGGCAAAAGAATCCAGTCATGACAAAGAATGCTACTTGTGATTAATTATTTTATTAGTTTCTTTAAGAATCCAGTCATTACAAAGACTGCTACTTGTGATTAATTATTTTATTAGTTTCTTTAACCATTTTGGCTACCTAGGAGTAGAAGGAGCTGCAGTTGCATGGACATTTCACTTACTAAAGTACTTTGGAGGTGCATGAAAGCTTTGTATCTTCAGGAATATAAGCCTTTAAAGTATTTGTGCATGTGTAAGCAACTGTTACACTGAAGGAGGGTAGAAGATAAGAGAAACTGGACAAACTTACCCTTCTGTTACAGCAAAGATTAAAGACTAATTCTAAAAGAGAATCTGAAAAAGATCTCGAGGTATTTGAGTTTTGAGGAGGGGGAAATACTAACAATGCATTTAATAAATGCACTCAAATAGCACATGTTAAATAATGAAGCTCTACTGATTAAAGACTGATTTAAATGTTCTTGATGATTAGGTCTAATGTAACAGAATGAGTGCTTCTGAATTGCTGAAATGAGAACCTTGTCCATGAGCATTCTTTTTAATCTAGCTGGTAGCAATAGCTAGATTTTATATGCATTGTGTCACAGATTCAAAATTCAATTTTTTACATAGGCAGTTTTTTACATAAGATTTTTTACATAGGATTTACATAGGCAGCCCTGTTGAACTCTGTTTGCAGACAACAGATGTACTTAGCAGTGGACTTTGACTTGAACTGAATGCATGCAAATGGCTCTATATGTGAAACTGTAGAGTGCACTGAAAAATCTGAGTATTCCAGCTCATGTTTCCCTGCATAATGAAGTCACTGACTAGCATGATCAGATTATAAAAAGTCATCTTTGGTGTTTATGTAATACCTAGGTTCAGCTGAACTATTTTTAATCAGGAATTCATATTGTTTATCTTGTATGTTCATTTATATCCTTTCATCATGCACTTGCATACATTGTGATGACCTTTTGTGGAAGCCCTGCAGGATTTTTATAACAGTTCAGCTGAAATTCGATGTGAACTCGATCAGCTGGTACAGGCTGGGAAGGATCTCAGCAACACAGCTCATAGGGTGAAGAGCTTCTGTGAACAAGGGTACAGAGTTTTTCTTGATACCCATTGCTTTTCTACTGGAACAGAATGTTAATCCATTTATTTGGTAAGGATATTTAATTTTTCATCTGTATTTAAAGGTGGTGACCAGAGACTTTAAGGTTTTGGCAGCTGCTGATCTCTGAGCTGCAGCATTGCAAGACTAAAGTTGCAAGTCAATGTTTTTATCTTTTTGTTTTGATCATAAAGCCAAGCAGTGGTGTTTTCTAAGGCCTCTGGCAAATACTGCTCTGGTGAAGAATGACTGCTCCTGGGTGTGTTGGTTACGGTAGTGATTTGCAAATCTTCCTGACTTTCTGCAGTGGTTAAGGCTTCTTCAGAGTGTATTATGTAGTGTATTTGAGCAATCTCGATCAACATTTTTCCCTGCAATCTGTTGCCTTGATTCTGCAAATTCACAAGTAGATTCTACTCAGTTCTGTCTTCATTCAGCTGTTAGCTTGCACTTTTTCATCCATCTCCTCAAGACATAATCCACAGCTTCTAACAGGTCATCCTGCACAGCAGTGCTTGCACCCAGCCCTTCCAAGGTGATTCTTTCTGTAACTCCCTGAAGTTATCTTTGCAAAAGTTGTGATGCTTGTGAGTTTGTGTCAGAGAGGAGGAGGAGCAGAACGAGCTGGGCAATGCTGTGCATGAGTGTGTGGTGGGGCAGCAGTACAGATCACCCTGGCTGCTTTACAGTCAGTGGCAGCCTCTGTGTCAGGGCTGTCCCTTCCTTGCTCACCTTTTGCAGGGAAAACTTAGTGGCCAGGAGCAAGTGCAAAGGTGTCTGGCAGCATAATGAATGGCAGAGATTCCTCACCTGGAATGTGAGCCTTTCTGCTGTAGATTTGGACACGTGTAATTTATGTTTGCTTGAAGTCCTAGATGCTGCTGCTGCCGTCTAGGAGAGCAGAGCCCAGGGAATGTTTTTGTGCACTCCCCTAATGACTGATGTTGGTTTAGGTTTGGGGTTGGTTGGGTAGGGGTGTTTGTTTGTTTTTTTATGTGTACCACATCCTTAGGGGAGAGATGATCAATATTTATGGAATGTAACAACTCCTATACTACCTCCACTTGGAGACAGAAGTTACCACAATAAGAGTGTGTGTTGTAGGGAGTGGAATGTGCAATATAATTTACATACTCCAAATTACTGGCCTCCACCCCAACCTGAGACAGCAATAGCTGGTGTGGAACTGGAAGGTGTCAAGCCTCTGCTTCCATTCCTCCCTGCCTTCAGGAAAGGAAGGAGTTTATCACTGGGCATGGTAGATACTCCTGAAGATGCTGATGTCTGAGACATTGCCCTGGCCAGGGCTGCTCCCTGCTAGGTTGTCAGGTGGTAATCTCAGGCACTAGTTAGCCTGGAATTCAAGTACCATCCTGTAGTGTGTCCTGTTTCTTCACCAGTGAAGCTTGAGAACCCTTATGAACAAGCTGTCACAAATGCAACATAATTTGTTCTTCAACTGTTGTTTATTTTTGTGTTCATCTTTGGTAGCTTTGCCTTGGTAAGAATCTAACTCAGTCAGTCATCACTAATTATTAACAATGGAAAAGAGGATGCAAGGCTAGGTTTGGGAGGCAAATTCCAAACTACAGAGAAGAGAACATTAAATACTAGGTTAAATATTCAAGCCTACGCTCTGTTGTATCTAGCTTTTTCTCCAGCATATTACTGCTTTGATCCATACTTACAGTTTGCCAATCAAGACACATTTTATGACAAGATAACATTTTACTTATTTTTTCACATTCTTGCTCTGACTGGGACTTTCTGCTTCTCTGTAAATGTTTGGCCTAAAAGGTTTGAATTAATGTCTTTTCTTTAGACAGAAGCTGCCATTTAGAAGTGTTATCTGAAAGACATGCAATTAATTCTTGACCTCAATTAAGTCAATACACCACTCTCACAGCTGAGTGTGATAAGCAGTTATGGTTCTATGATACTGAATTTGCTGTGATGTATCATTCAGCATTAACACAAGTCACATCTTGTTTGATAATTTTTCAGAATCTCAACACATCAGCCTGTTCAGTCTTCTCCTTCCTCCCCGCCTCCAAATCTCATTATAGCGGCTTCCACCGATGTCTGTCAGCCTTGACAATTGTAAGTGGAAGCAAGTGGAAAGATCTGAGTTCTACCAGTAATGAGACTTCATTTATCAATCTTAAAACTGCATTTAATGCAATTTTTCAACACCCAAAGATGGGGATGGATCCCCACCTGAACAACATGGTGAGTGTCCTGCTCAGAGCCTCCAGCTCCCATTGAAAACCTTGGGGCCGTAGAGCAGGGAGGTGAAAGCTGGGACCTTAGAGAAATTTGCATTTCAGACAGAGTGAGATGAGGCATAAAACACTTGTAGGTCAATCAGCCTCAGACTGGGCCACACTGGATCAAAAAGGGGATATATAGTTCCAGAGGAACTCAGTGAAACTGGGACTACTGATATTTCTATTTGGAGAAAAAGGAGTAAGAGTTGAGCAATGGTTGAAAGGGTTTTTATCTTCCACTTGCATCACTTTTGTTTGACAAAGTGAGTTTCTGTTGTGTTTTTACTCTTCAATAACTTTTTTTTTTCCTAAATACAAAGTATTGCAAAAATAGTATTACAGTTACATCTATCATTAGGAAACTGTGTAATTGTGAAACCTTACTTTAGTTTCCTTCTGCCTTTTTGTTATGAGATTTGGGCTGAACAAATCAAACTATGTAATCCCTTGTGGTCTGGCTGGATTCATCCATGCCATTAGGATTGCTTTTCTTGGCCACAGTTAACAACAGTGTAATGGATTTTACAGCATTTTATTAAGTTGAAATGCATCAATAGCACTAATGATAAACAATTGTGGTATTTCAGGAAGAACAATTTCCAGCTCTTACTGCACATGCCAACCTATGGATCTTTTGGGCAGCACTTGACTGTGTGACATGAACACAGGGAGTAATTGTCCCTTACAAACATGTTTGTGCTGTGGCACAGACTTAAAGAAGCTGGTCTTGGATGTCTGTGGTAAAAAATATATAGCAGCATTACTGTCATCTAGATGAAAATTGCCCTTTGACTGATGATGGTTGCCTAAGTCTGTTGCCTAAGTCTGTGCTGTTGGCTGGTGTAAGTCAGGATAAAGTGGTTTGGATTGGCTGTGGGGAGGGTGGGAAGGGGCTTTATTGTTGATGCCAATCATAGGACAGGGCGTGGTGCCTCCTCTCTTCCTCTCCTTCTGAGCACATTGGGCCTGCCCCTAGCTTAGGATGATAAACTTCATATGGAACTACAGATAAGATGTATAAGGATTTTCCAGAATTCAACTTTCTCCTGTATCTGTGGAAAAAAGAAGGCTTCAGTTAAGACCTGATTGTGACCTTGCAGTATCTGAAGGGAGCCTACAAGAAAGATGGAGAGGGACATTTTACAAGGGCACACAGTGACAGGACAAGAGGGAATGTATTCAAACTGAAAGTAGGTTTAGATTAGATATTGGGAGGAAATCCTTTACTGTGAGGGTGGTGAGGCACTGGCACAGGTTGCCCAGAGAAGCTGTGGATGCCCCATCCCTGGAAGTGTTCAAGGCCAGGTGGGATGGGGCTTGGAGCAATGTGGTCTAGTGGAAGGTGTCCCTGCACAGAGCAGATGGGTTGGACTGAGTGATCTTTAAGGTCACTTCCAATCAAAGCCATTCTGTGATTCTATGATCTTTCTCCAGACAATAAAAAACCAAAACAGGATACCTTTTAATGCCTAACTGATAGTGTTGTCTACCTTAATTAATGATTACTTATTAACCAGTGCCAACAGTACCTTTAACTGAAGTTTTCCCAAAGAAATGATTAATTGCTGTTAACAGTGGACATCAGTATTCTACATTCAACAGAGAGATAGCAACAGTGTTTTCCATCCAGGTAGTGAGGGTGCAGAAGATGTGGGTACCTTGAATGCAAATCATGGTGTGACTTCTCCTTTTGGATTTCCCAGTGTTGCATTATTTCTTCCATCAGCTTGAACTTGTGCAAAAACTGTGTAAGCAGCTTGCAACATGGATGTGTTCATGACCTTCTCTGGGTAACCAAGTTAAACATAGTCTTGAGGAAGCTCAGCAAAAGAGTTGCAAAGCTGCATATGGCATCATCACAGAAGGAGGTTGCATGCTGTGCTAAACTGGGGGAGAGAGGATGAGGAGGTTTTTAATAGATCTCTGTCCTGATCAGATTTCAATGATGGTATTTATTTTACAGTACCTGCTTACTGGAAATACACAGTGGACTTTGGATCAGACCTGATTAGTTTGTCCCCAGGTCTTCAGTCAGCTCAAATAGGATGGATCTTTGCACTTTGATCTTTGCTGTTTGAAATCACTGGAATTCAGCACATGGACGGTCCCCCACAAGGCAGCTGTTGTCGTTACATTGCACCCTTTACTTTCTTTTTCAACTCGAAAATCACCACTTTCCTGAAACATCAATATTAATTTTAGATTATAAGATATAGAATTCAACAAACATAAGAAGGATAAAGTAGTGTGAATAACTCTTAAGTTTTGTAAGAAGCTGTTCACTAGGCATTTAAGACTGATAATCTCATTTAATAACAGTAATAAGTATTTATTTAGTTCTCTTGTATTTATGGTTTGATCTACAAACACTGACTTGGTGTTAAGAGTTTACCAAAACCCAAGTAGGTCAGTCTGGTAAATGTTGACTTGAAGTGAACTTGAACGAAAATAAGAGCTTCATCTGATCTTCTTGCAACATATGAACTTTATGATCAGGACCATACAGTGT
Source organism: Pycnonotus jocosus (assembly GCA_013400435.1). NCBI lineage: Eukaryota > Metazoa > Chordata > Aves > Passeriformes > Pycnonotidae > Pycnonotus > Pycnonotus jocosus. The sequence continues at coordinate 99,048 of VWYP01023424.1, forward strand.
AGTGCTTAGTTTGCTAGTACAGATGGAGAAAAATATTAGAGATTAGTTTAGGGCAGTCAAATTCCTGGTTTATATATATATATATTTAAAATGGCTAATCACAAAACAGTGTGATAACTAGAAAATGTTAGAAGTCCCATCTGCCTAAAGATGGGTTTGCTTCCTCTCTGTGTTTGTACCACACTCCCTTATGCAAACTTAATGGGCTTAAAAATCTTGCAAAGTGCAAGCCTTATCAGCATGTTATCATTGCCTAAAGTAATAAGATTCTCTAGATGGGACTGAATTAAGTCAATATTATGGATAAAAGACTTCATAACCAAGCTAACAAAGAGGTTAAAGATTAATCAGTTGGAATAACTCCAAAGCTCCTTTCTTTCAAAAAAACCAACAAACCAACACAAAACAAGATGCCACAAAAATCAAAAGCAAACCCTCAGCTCAAACACTACTTTGATGACAGTAGAGTCAAGGGGGTGAAGAAAACATTCATGTAACTGAGATGAGAGCCCAGCTTTGTTGTGCTCTGCCCATTGACTGCTGCCCATTGAGTGACACATGGGCAGAAACACATTCCACACAGCAGCAAATGGAAGAGATGCTCACTGCCCCCCTGGTTGCACTGTGCTGTATCTGTTACCCAGCTTTAATAAGAGGCCTCTGTCAAAGACTTCAGTTTCGTTTTAATCAGGAATCAGACACCTCAAAACACCTGAATTATTCAGCTCACAATTGCAAGGGTTGTATGGAGACTTTATTATGGTATGAAAAGGCATTGCAATAGCAGGAACGGTCTCTCTGGTTTTTAAGATTATATTGATTTGGCCAAGTGTGAAATACATTATGAGTAACCTTACCAGGTGAAGTTACAGAACATGTAGCTACAATAAGAGGCCTTGTATTCCTCATATGCTGGACCAAGAGTAACCCCAAAATTATAAATATTATGTGTACATCTTATGTAAAATAGATTGAAATGGAAAATCCTAGAGTGGCATTGTGTGAAGGTTAACAAGCTCTGCCTAAGTGGAAAATTATGAAATTTGCATACAGCTGGTATAAGAAAGGGAGTGATGGCTACATCTGCCTCACCTTCTGCTACTCTTGACTAGCTGGCAAGTTGTTCAAATGTGATATATTCTGGGTTTTGCCTGTCTTACAAATGGTGAAGGTCACGAACAAGATGACTGTACTGTTCTTAACCAGCTCCAAAATTCCTTGATTTGCTTCTGTTATGCTGTAGAAAGAATAAGTACATTCAGATATTAATGTACCCAAATTCTTTTGGGAGATCAAGAAGGCCTTCACTGAAGCATCATCTGGCTTTGTCCCCCTCTGTAGCTTATACTTAGAGCCTCTTTAGGTTCTTGGTGGTGGCAGTAATACAGATGCTGGTTATCACACTGCTCTTGTGACAAAGGAAATAAATGCATCTAAAAATAATTAAAAACAAACCCTTGACAAATCCTAAATAATAGAGTTCATCTAAATATTAGAACATAAACTCCACTTCAAAAAGTTTATGGACTATCACTTTTTATGTGACCATACCCAGTAAATCTATTTTGACACCGCCTTGCATTCAGCAAACAGTTGGAAAGCATATGATAAATAAAAATTAGGTATTAAATGGGACAAAAATACCTTTCCATAGAGAAAGCCCAAGTATGCTGGCCAATTAAATAGAACAGCAGCACTCCACCAGATGAGCTCCATCTGAAATGCAGAGCAGGGAGGATGCAGTACACATTCTTGACCATCTCACTGCATAAAGGCCCAATTTGATGCAGGATTTGGTAGATGGAGTGATGGGACCACAGCCAGCCCCAGCATTAGACATGAGCTATCTTCCCTCTTCCCCACTATTTTTGTACACTGTTATTTTTTGTATCCTGATTTTGTGTAGCTGTGTCTTCCATGTCACACAGCCTCCTTGGCTGTGCCTTGGTTAGCACTGAGAACACCCCAGAAGCTGTGTGCCAAACTTCATTTATTCACTACATTGCATAGAGTCTCAAGCATTGCACTGGAGTTGCCTCACTGGAGCCAGAGTTTGTTCTTCTGTCTGTGTCTAACTGTATAAAATTCCCTTGGGCAAAATTACAAATGCAATAATGCCTGGTTATAAAATGTTTACTCGGTCTCATTTAGGCTTACAAAAATTTTGGAATGAAATATTAACTCAAAGAGCTATGTAACAATCCAACTTGCATCATATTTAATGATTCCTGGTTAAAAACAAAACAAACAAACAAACAAAACCCCCAAAACAAACAGCAGCAACAATCAAAACCCATTTCAGATCAAATGCTGCACTTCAATGCTACTTTTTATTCACTCAGGAAAAAAAAAACATTTTGTTTTGTCCCTCTTACACTAGTGATAAAAAAATGGCCCTAAAACAACTCAAGACCTTAACTTGCATCCTGCGGTCTTGTTAAACAAGCACTGAGATCTGATGTTAACTCAAGCTAGTAGTAGGGAGAACAAAAGTGTGCATTTATCATGAGCCTGAAATTTCTGGTCATGCTTGTGAGGTTTTCTCTGAGGCCTGTAATTTTTTTTAACACGAAAAAACTTAGCCTTTCATCCAAGGGTTCAAATATTAGAGAAAATGAGCAAAAATTATAACTCTCTATGCTAGAGCCAAGGGAACTGGCAAGACTGCAGCTGGGTGATCTTGGTGAAGGGATCTGGAGGTGCAAGCAAGGGAAGGGAACTTGTCAGGGGGCTGAGATTCAGTGTCAGCTCAGTTAAAGCCTTTTTACATAAATTCAGGAATGTGACAAGTGTTAAAGTCAATGCCACAATTTACTTCCTTTTAAACTTCTGCTTCATGTTACCCTGAAGTGTCTTTAAAAGAACTAAAGTGCAAATAAAAGCATCTTTGACCAAAAGGTCAAATAGGCTGATAACATTTACTTCCTAGAGAGAAATGACAAAAGGCAAGTAGCCTGAGTTTTATGTTTTATGTGTGATAAATGAAGATGAGCCTGCAAAAGGAACTCATGGGTCTGAAAGATTACTGAAAATAGAAAATATATATTTTTTAAAAGCACGTCTGCTGTTGGATGACTACAGGAAAGAACATGAGATCATCTTGCCACTGAAGTTGGAGGGACTTTGACAAGCACAATTCCTCCTGAGGTGCAGCTGGTGGAGATGGAGTAACTGATGCTGTCCTTTAAATTTAAGAATTTACTTGGAAAACGGAAGTGATTTTGCCTCTCTTACAGAGGTTGCAGTAGAAGCTACTGTTACAGAATATTTTGGAAGATTTAACTGTTGTAATGAAAATGTTAAATGTTCTAAAGACAGTAATGCAAAAATCCTTCACACTAGGGTAATTTGACACTGTAAAGCAGCTCAGAATTGAAGGTTAAATGTAATTTTTTTTCCAGATCCTAATACTTCTTCCATTTTGTTTTGGGTTTATATTTTTCCCCCCTTTCTTTATTGCAGATTATAGAAAATATAGGTTCTTGATACTTCTTTAAACTGTGACTTTTCCAAAGCCAATGCTAACTACTTAATTCACTTGAGATGCTTTCTGTATTTATGCTCCCCTGAGTACATTCCCTATTTCATATTATGCATCTTCCAGCAGCCTGTGCTCTGCACATTCCCATCTCTGTAGTTCCTCATGGCAATTTAGTCTACTTTCATGTTTTCTATCATGCTCTTTTTTTAAAATAAAATTTTATATAACTCCCCAAGTAGCCAGTTGTTTTTTCCTGAGAAAAAAAGAGAGGCTGGAAGCAGTAGTTGTTTTCTGCTCTGTAGAATTTCTGAGATTTCTCAGAAAATTTATTTTCTTGTCCTTGTTCTCTGTACAATAGAGATTATATGATTTGTAAAGGCCATTTTGTTTTGTTGTTACCGTCATCAGCACATGAGTGCATCCTCCTAACCTTTTTTTTCTCCAACCATATGGCACCTGCAGCTTCAGTTTGCTACAAAGAAAGCAAGCAGGGAAAGCTGATTGAATCTGGTCATGACAAATGAGCATCTTTTGATTTGCCAATCTTTGGCCCAGACTGAGGTTCAAAAGCATTGCAAAACTTGCTGTTTCCTAACTCAGGAAGCCAATCCTTCAGCTAGCTGGTGTTTACATCTCCAAGCCTGGATTCCATCATGGCTGTGACTGGTGGACTGCTTGGATGTCTGCGCTGCATTCCCTCCT
>VWYP01023425.1:0-14696 GCA_013400435.1 Pycnonotus jocosus
GGATGCTCCAAGCAGGGTCCCCCGACCCTCCCTACAATAAATCCACGTCTTCCAGAGCAACCCTGGCTGCAAAGAGTTCTGTCCCACGCTGCTGCCGTTGATGCCCAAACCCGCGATTTAATAAAAAGACACAACTTGGAGCAAAGAGGCAGCTTCAGTAGATAATATACAGAAGAGGATAAGGTGTCTCCCACTTTTATCACCTATTGATGATAGGTGATAAATCCATAAGTGATGATAGGTGATGAATCCAATATCCAAGATTTTCCCTGCAGGAAGAGCTCCTGTCTGTTCATGCCCCGATCCCAGGGAAGCCCTGAGTTAACACACCGAGGGCTCAGCATTAAGAGGTATTGAACTAAAAGCTTTCTTGAGCACATACAGCTAAAGCTGAGGCTTTTCCCAAAACCAACCCAAGCAGAAATGCTTTTCCAGGCTGGGAGGATCCTCAGCATCTCCCCCCAGCCCGGGGCTGTGCTCAGCCCATCACCCACCCCGCTGGGAACCACCTGTGCCTCTCCGAACCCGACTCTTCCCTCCCAAAAAAGCAGCAGAGATTTATTTTAGGAGCTTTTCTGGCTGGGCCAGCTCAGCAAACGCTCTCTGAGTTTCTCCCTGCTCCGGTATTCCAGGCATGGGAGACAATTAGAGCTGTCTAATCAGCAGCGCCAGGGGCAGGGCTTTCATCTGAGGGCTCTCGGGAGGGGTTTATTACCATATGAAGCATCCTTGGCTCAGCTTTGCTCAGCCACAGCTTTCTGCCCCCTCCTGCCGCCCCAAACCAAGGGGAAATCCAAGCGGGATGTGCGGGGAGAGCCACGAAAGGTGCTCGAGAGGCAGAGCCTGGCTTTGTCTTTTGCTGCCGTTTCACTTCTTTTGATGTTTCGTTTTCCTTCCCTCCTTAGCTTTATTTATTCTTTTACATTTATTTTATAACACAGGTTTTTGGAGCATATTAGAACCCTCCAGCTTTGTCTCCGTGCACATTCCCCTCTTTAGGATGCTGGGAATGCACAAAATGGGGAGAAAAAACCCCATCCTACAGCCAAGAATTCATAGCAGAGGCAATGTGGACAAAATCCAAACAAAGCCAGGTTGGAAAGGGCTTGGAGCAAGCTGGGCTAGTGGAAAGTGTCCCTGTCTCAACTGCAGCAGCTATTTCCAGCAAGAACAGCGACTTTATTATCCAAACTGAATTGTATGGAATCAAAAATAAATAGATCAAGCTTTCCCCTAGAAATCCTCATCTCGGCAAGCCCAGAAGGAGACAATATTTATTTATACCAGCTGAAAAAAAAAATTATATATATTGGAACCATCTCATGAAACCTCCCCTCCTTGGGAACTCATTTCAATAATCCTGAAGTTTTGAGTGGAATGGAACAAAAACCATCATATTGAAGAAATCCCTCTCCAATGGGTCAGAGATGCAAAGCACAAAGGGATCTTTGCCAAACTCAGCACAAATAATCCCCAAAAAACCAAGGTAATGGGCATTTGGGATCATAAATATGAATAGATGAAGCAGAAGCTGAACACATTGGTTTTAATGAGAATTATCTCCAGAAAAGTACTTTTTTTACCCCTTCAGCAATTCAGTATTTTAATGCCTTGATCTCTCCCCCAACCCCAATCTCACTTTTACCAGGTGTGCAGAAAGTTACCAAAAAACATCAATTGGGAAATGTCAGGATGAAAAATCTCAGCATTTCACTTCAAAGCCAAGCGTTCTGCTCCAAAATGTCGGTGGTTTATAATTCAATAAGCCGATTTGAAGCATCTTATCTGGCAGGCCTCTGTCAAAAAATGGGAAAATCGACTTTTTCTTCCAACAGTTTTGGTAAAACCCTCTATTTCTTCAGCCCATTTTCAGTCACATTCAATCACCTTTTGTTTTCATGTTATCTCTGCTGAGACTCCTTATAGAAAATCTTTTCCTGCTTGGGAAACTGGAGCTTGTCTCCAGTCAAATCCTACAATGCTCTGACCCAAAACATTAGTAAACAAAGATTCCTGGAAAAAACACACCCAGTGCAGGAATATCATTTATTGCTTAGGCAGGAAATATCAGCCACATATTTAGGGTCAAGTTTGTGTCTTGTGTTCATTGTTCGGCAGAACAATTGGATTCTTGGCCAAGCCCAAGGTGCTGGAGGATTAAAAACAACCAGTAAAACCAGTTTCATGGTTTGCTAACAACAACACACCACTTCCCACTGGAAAATAAATCACTTGGAGACACAAACTTGCAGCAGGAATTAATGTTGGGGATGATAATTGGGAAACTCAGCCCCTTCACGGAAGGAAAATCTGGTTAAAAAGCCTTTGCAAAGCCCAGCTTGAAACCCAGCAGCCAAAATCTTAGCTGGGCAGGATAAAATGTACAAAAAAAAAAAAAAATCCAGCAATGACAGCAGCATCCCAGTTGCAGGGGATCTCTCTCCACATATTAATGCAGAGCAAAGTGACCAAAATGGATATTTGTTGCAGCTGCAGGGCATAACTCCATTTTTTTTTTTATTTTTCCCCAGCAGATAATCATTTTCCCAGGGTATTTTCTGCATATGCACACGTGCAGGGACATGAGAAAAAAAAAAATAAATCTGTGCTCTATTTTATAAGCTGATGGAGATTCTAATCTTGCAGCAAATAAGGCATGGCATCTCGATGGACGGCATTACAGGAAAATCAATATTGATTATTAGCAGCAAAGATGCAGGATGGAGCTGACAGCTCAAAATCCTTTCAAGATCCTGGGAGAAAAATGACAGCTCGACACAACAAATACAGCAGGGCTGATCCAACAGCTTCATCACCCAGGGGATCAATGGGACTTTGGGCAAACTCTGGGGAGCTGCAGCAGCCTCAGCCTGGGGGAAGGCAGGACAAAGGTGCATTATTTTACACATGGGGAGCACCAGAGGATCGTTAAAGTCTGTAAAATCGGGTCCAATCATTCCCCTAGCACCGCCAAACCGTGTCCCCAGGTGCCACATCCACATGGATTTAAATCCCTGCACCACAGCCTTTCCCAGTGTTTAATAACCCTTTCCATGAAGGATTTTTTCCCAAGATCCAAACTAAACCTCCCCTGGTGCAACTTGGAGCCGTTTTCTCTCCTCCAGTCAGTGTTCCCCACCTGATTCCAGCCTCTTGCAGGGAGCTCTAGGGAGGGAGGAGATCCCCTCTGAGCCTCCCCTTCTCCAGGCTGAGCCCCCTCCTCATCAGATTTGCACTCCACGAGTGATGTGGGACGTTTGGGATTTCTGAGTATCTGCCTTCCCCAGGCTGAAGGAACGAGCAGTGGGAGAAGCACCAGGCAGGGGATGTTCAGGAGGAGCTGCTGGTGCTCACCTGAGAGCTGTGGATCCATATAAGACACACCGGTGCAGGGAATTCCAGGGATTTCCTCTCCCTGGCCAGGTTTCAGTTTGACCTGTAGGAAGAAGAGGGAACCACCCAGCCAGGGATGGTCTCCAGCAAGCCCCAAAATGATGGGACAGCGTTTAAAGGGGTGCACTCAGACAGGGAAGGTGAATCCCACTGCTCAACACGCCCTCAGCAAGGAGCCAATTAGGGATCCCAAAAAAAGAAAGGAAAATTACAGAATGGTTTGTATTGGAAGGGACATTAAAAATCATCGTGTTCCAACCCCCTGCCATGAGCAGGGACACCTTCCACTGTCCCAGGCTGCTCCAAGCCCTGTCCAACCTGGCCTGGAATGTTCCCAGGGCTCCAGGGGCAGCCACAGCTGCTCTGGGCACCCTGTGCCAGGGCCTGCCCACCCTCCCAGGGAACAATTCCTGCCCAATCTCCCATCCAGCCCTGCCCTCTGGCAGTGGAAGCCGTTCCCTGTGTCCTGTCCCTCCATCCCTTGTCCCCAGTCCCTCTCCAGCTCTCCTGGAGCCCCTTGAGGCTCTCCAGAACTCTCTTCTCCAGGCTGAGCACCCCCACGCTGCAGGGAGGCTCCTCCTCAGCCCAGTTTGCTGTGCCAGCCTCCCCTGGCAGGGCTGTGGGGTGACCCAGGGCCACAGAGCCCCAGTGCAGCACACGAGGCTCTGCAGGGCTGGTGCCTCTGGTGCCAAAGGCAATAAACCCAGCAGGAATGAGCCCCACAACGAGCCAGACTGGGCAAATCCAGACTTTGAGTGCTTTTGGTCACACACCAGGAGCCAATTATGTCCTGGCAAGAACCAGGGGCTGCCAAATTCCCAAAGTCTTTGTGAAAACAGGCTCCCTATGGAAGATGTTGTTTTTCAAGCAGTAAAGGAACCAATCAGGGAATTTGGGTCTTTTCTTGCCTCTCCGAATTCTACAGCAGAGACTCACCTTGCTCAGAGCCCTGCAGAAACAAGGACCTGCCTGCTCAGAACATTTGATCCCAGCTGATCCATCACCACCTGGATCCTGACTCCTCAATTACACCGAGGAGAAAGCAGCAGCTGAGGTGGGAAAACAACAGAGCTCTGAGGCAAGAGGTGCTCAGGCACTGAGCTGATGAGGCTGCTCAGTTCACCACTAATTGGGATGGATGGTTAAAATAAAATAATGCTGCCTAATCACCTTGAGATCCTCCCAGGCACAGCCACGGCACCCTCTGAGAGACCCAAACCTTAAAAGTCACCCTAAAGGAAGCAGCACCTCTGCCTAGAGAATATTTGGGCTTTTCAGCTGATTATTTAAAGGCAGAAAACACAGAGCCTTCCCTGCAGACACCCAGCTCGCTGTTTTTTTGGGATTGCTGGGACGCAGCCCTGCTCCCTAACGCTGCATAATTGGGATTAACCTGGAATAATTGGGAAAAACACTGAGGGACACGCTGCTCACACCATTGATCCCGCCTGTCCCTTCCCGGGGACACGCTGATGTCACCCCCAGCCCAGGGAGCAGAGGGATGGAGCAGAGCCAGCTCTCAGAGGGGGATTTGCCCTCTGGGCTTTGGGTAAGGACAGGAGCAGCTCCCTGTCGTGCTGGAGATGGGGACCAAGGGACAGCCAGGGAGAGCAGGGAGCCCTGCCCAGGGAGAGCTGCCTCATCCCTAGACCCCCCACCCTGATCCCAGCTACCCTCGCAGCCTCAACACATCAACCCCACACCCCCGGTGCCCCCCAGCAGCCAGAATCCCCACCCCAGCTGCATTTCCAGCGAGGCACAACCCAAATCTCAACCTCACCCCAAGGAAACCCAGCAAACCTCACCTGCACACCCCAACCCCGGGTAACATCCAGCCCTAACCCCACCTGTCACACTCAGCCCTGCTAAAAGCAACACGGAGGATGAAGTTGCAGCCAACTTTAGCGGAGTTGAGGCGGAGCCAGCTGCCCTCGGTGCCGCCAGCACGATCCACCTGCGCTTGCCGGCTCAGTGGGCGTGAAGGGGCAGCGCGGAATACAAATGGACTCTTTCACTTAGCAGGAGGCAGGTAATTTCTTTTGTCCCCGCTGATGCATTATTGATTGTGATGAATGTCAGAGCAGGAGCCTGTTCCAAAAGCCATTAAACAATAATTTCATCTCCGGAGGGTAATTGATTGTCAGAGGGAGCAGCTTTGCCAGCCGCAAGGTGGTGGTGACGGGGAATGTTTGTATTTGGGTGGGGACAGAGGGAGTCTTGGGCAAACTGCATGATTTATTAATCCAACACGGGGAAGAGAGTTGGGAGAGGGAGTGCACTGGAAAGAAGGAGCCAACTCCTTCCGAGCTGCTGGGCAAGGCTGGGAGGCAGGCTGACCCCAGCCCGGCTCCTCACGCTCTGGAGAACATCCCTGATGGCACTTTGCTGGGGCTGCCTGCCTCCGGTGACACATCCCAGTGCTGGCCTGTCACCTCCCCGCTATTCCAGCCCCTGACCCGCACACTAAAGTGCTTTTCTGACACACCCCAACTCCTCCCTGCCCCTCCATTAATGCACTGACAGAGGGGAAGGATCTGCACCTCAAAGCCCCCAGCTCCCCCCCCGACACTCCTGGAACCCAGCACGGCCCCTGCGCTGATTCAGAGAGGATCTGAGGTTACATCACATCCCTGTGAAGGGAGCACAGGAAGAGGCAGGAAAAAGGGTCTGGAATTGGGCTTGGAGTTGTGTGGCAGTGAGGGGACAAGAGGGTCTTGTCCCTCTCTTAATTAACCCTTCCTGGTGAGCAGTCACTTCCCAGCATTCAGAGACTCAGCCCTACAAAGGGGCACAGGGACCTGTCCCCAGCCATGCCCGGCCTTCCAGGGGGACACCATGCATCACCCCTCTGTCCGTCTGTCTGTCTTAAAGATCATTTTTCAGCGGCAGAGGATGGAGCAGCATCCTCACCCCATCTCCAGCAACAGCCACAGGAGAGACAAATCCCTCTGTCAGGAGAGGAGAGGGAGTTTATCCGTCTCCTCTGCAGCACATGAGAGGTGGATTTATCACGGATTTCCCTTTCTCCCATGCTTTATTTAGTAGTTCATTATCTTGTCAGCTGGAACCAGCCAGCTCCCACGGCACACTCTATCACTCCCAAATCCCTGCAGGAGCCACTCCAGGTAAAATGGGCACCTGGACCACGTGAAGGCCACATCTGATCTGGTTGAGGACAGTTCCCGACAGTGGGGATAGGTTGGAGCACAGAATGAGAAAGGAATTCCTGTCCTTTGGGTGTGAGGGTACAGCACTGAGTAAGCAACTCATCATTAAACACTCTCCTCCCTCTGTCAGGCTAGCTTAAAATAAAACCAAACCAATAAAAGATCAAAACCACAAGCAAGCTGAAAATTAAAGTCTTTCCAATAGCATTAGGCAATGCCCTCTGCCTTCATATCAATCACAGAGCCTGAAAATAGCTCTTAATAAAAAAGAAGATTCTGTCCCCACCACAAAACTCTCAAAGGAGCAAGAAAGAGCAGAGAAATGTCCTTTCTAGGGAAGAAGGAGCAATGCAGCCTTCCATGGCCTTGCCATGAGCTGAGCTGCTGCAATACTCAATTCTCCAGGCGTGTTTGCCAGCTGTCTCCACAGGAGGGGGGTGTCATCAGTACCTACAAGCAGGTGCCAGCCCAACAACACAATCCCAGCGTGGTTTGGGCTGGAAAGGACCTTAAAGATCATTTTTATCCCACCTTGCACTATCCCAGGCTGCTCCAAGCCCCGTTCAGCCTGGCCTTGGATGCTCCCAGGGATGGGGCAGCCACAGCTTCTCTGGGCAGCCTGTGCCAGGGCTGGACCTGCCCCACCAGGGAAGAACTATTTGCATATTTAAACCCCTCCCACTGTGTCCTAGGGTGATGTTATGATGTTTGTATCCCCAATCGTCTTTATTCTGGATATTATGCTCTGTACCTTTCATACTGAGTCTGAAGGGGAACACGGAGTTTGTTTTCAGAATCTCTCCTCCTCCTCCTGGCCTTGAGACAGACACAGGACAGAGAGGAGTTTTTTTTGTTTTTTGTTTTTCCTGAGCCTTGCTCTCTTTGCTTTTTGCTTTCTTGCTAGTTAATTAGTTAGTTAGCTAGAGAAGCTTTGCTTTTTCTTTCTTCCCCCCGCCCTTTTTTTTTTTCTTTCTTTTCTTTTTTTTCTTTTTTTCCTCGGAACTGTTCAAATCTCCCTGAACTGAGGACCCGGGAGAGCCTCGCCCATCAAGATGTTAAACCCCTCCCAGTGCCATAATCATCTTCCACCTCCAGGCTTCCAGAGGATCTAGAGCTGCATCACCCTGCAGAGGGGACACAGACACTTCCTTGACTTTCAGAGCCAGACCTTGGAGAAGTTGAGTACGAATCTTCTGTGTTTATTTGTTTCCATTTATTTTCTCCATTACTTTCCCCCCTCTCCACGATCAATACCATCATTTGAATAAAAATGCACTCTGGCAGGAGCAGAGCAAAGGCTGCACAGAGAATACCAATTGAAGGGGCTGCCTTGAAGTGCAGCCATGGAGAGGGAAGGTGATTCTCGCAGGGAGCAGGAGGCCAGCGAGCCCTGGTAGCAGCACAGCACAGAGCCACGCTGCTCACAGAGCACTGGAGGGAACAAAGAGGAGAGGGAAGCAAAGAACCAAATCCTCGCTTCAAAAGCCTCCACATTTCAAAGGGTGGCACGAGCATTGACTGGCTTGTCCTCCCAACACCCCTTTGTGGCTGCACTGTTGTTTTCTGGGCTGCAGGAGCTGCTGGGTTCAGGGCCCAGCCCGAAGCTTTGAGGGCTCTGTGGTTTGAGGTTTGCAGCAGGAGGGTCCTGGGTGCCATCCTGCCCTGCCCTGGGAGCTGCTGGGCAATGCCAGGCTGGAAAAGGAGCAGTACAAGCTGGTTCTTCCTCCAGCTAAACGCTTGAGTTTATTGATTATTTTATAGCACCTTCCCCATGGCTAAAGGGGCTCCAGGAGAGCTGGAGAGGGACTGGGGACAAGGGATGGAGGGACAGGACACTAGGAATGGCTTCCACTGCCAGAGGGCAGGGCTGGATGGGAGATTGGAAAGGAATTGTTCCCTGGGAAGGCAGTGAGGCCCTGGCACAGGGTGCCCAGAGCAGCTGTGGCTGCCCCTGGATCCCTGGCAGTGCCCAAGGCCAGGCTGGACAGGGCTTGGAGCAGCCTGGGACAGTGGAAGGTGTCCCTGCCCATGGCACTGGGTGGCACAAGATGGGCTTTAATGCCCCTCCTAACCCAAACCTTGCTGGGATTCAGCTGTGGCAGATCCAGTGGGAAATCTCCTACGGAACAACATCCACCCTCCCTGTGAGTCCCTGCCAGACAAATCCCACGAGCTGAACTCCCAGGGTGCTGCCCTGCACTGCAGCACACACTGGAGACACCAAACCCTCCCTGGTAAACCCGGAGAGCAGCAGGAAATGCCCAGGCAGGGGCTGAGAGACGCCAAACCCTCCCTGGTAAACCTGGAGAGCAGCAGGAAATGCCCAGGCAGGGGCTGAGAGACACCAAACCCTCCCTGGTAAACCTGGAGAGCAGCAGGAAATGCCCAGGCAGGGGCTGAGCCCTCCCAAACCCTCCAGAGCCATTCCAGCCCCGCTGCTCAGCTTAGGGAACCAGAGCACGGCCACGGCTTCCAGCTTCGCTCTCGCTGCTGCTCTTAACCCCAGCAACCTTTGCAGCTCTGCCCTGCCAGCACAGAGGAAAACAAGCCACTTGACAGGCTCCCTCCTGCTCCAGAGGAGCATTTCCCCGGGAAAGGAAGATCAAGGGAAGCACCGGCTCTCCGTCTAAAAGATGAGGAGATATATTCCAGCTGACATTCAGCGCTATCAACATTTTATGAGCTTTGGAATCCGGTTAGTTAGCCGATATTTTACTTAACTCCAGTTTAGATTTAAAAACTTGACCTTCCCCGAGCTCATCTGTGCCACATTTCACTCGGCCCTGTGCAAATCCCCAGGTTATTTATCCCCCCATTTTTATTGCTGCATTGTTATTTGTTCGTTTGAACCATTCAAAAATCAGAACGAAGATGGGGGTCCCTGGACAGGCACTTGGGGCACCTACACGCCTCTCCAAGGTGTTTATCACACATAACAACAGGAAAACGACCCTGAGCAGCTCTTCTCCTGGCCAGGAGAGCTGTAAATCAGGGCACAAAGCAGCCCTGGCCTGCTCCTGCTCCTCTTGGTGAGGGAATAGCAAATTGCTTTTAGCTCAGCATAGGGGAGCAGTTTGGATGGTCACATACACAGCAGAGCCTGGAACCAGGAGGAAAAATCAGCCCTGGTTGGTCATGGGAAAGGTCTGAGCACAGGGCAAGGCATCGATTTCAGCTCTGGCAGCAGCAGAACCCACAGAGCAAGGAGGGAGATCTCCCAGGGGGAAAGGGAACAGTGGGACAACCACCCAAAATATCAGAGCTGGAAGGTCAAAAGTATCAAAGGTGGAAGATCATGCCAGGAGTGTGAGAGATGGGTGACAACAGCAGTGACAAGACACCAACACAGCCCCCTGGCTCCTTTATCTCCTCTTTGCAGATAGAAACATTGCGTTAATGAGGCTAATTAACACCCCAACACCTGGCTGGCTGGACATGCAACTCCCCAGAAGATGCTCCTCACTCCACTTGCCTGGCTGGGATCACACCTCAGCACAAGCAGCAAACAACCCCATCCCCCTCCTCACACCCCCTGCCTAAAGGCATACTGGATAAAAGAAAGGTGTTTTAATAAAGAAAACTGATTTAGTTTGGTTTATTCATTAACACGTCGATCAGGAATGATTTATGGCCACAATTTGCCAAATTATTTCTCTATTGATCAGCGCAGGGTTGTTTTGTTGTAGGTTCAGTCAATTAGAAGGAGTAGCACTCAGGTGGGTAAATTAATCAGTCTTAAGTAGAGCCCGCCCATGGAGAGGGGCTTGGCAAGCCCTGGTGCCAATGCAGAACCTCACTGAGCAACCCTGCTGAGGTGAGAATTCTCCTCACAAACCAGCCAGCAAAAGGTGTTCAGCACCTCCTCCCTCCCAACAAACACAGGCTTCAAAACTTTGTTCTGCTTCTCATCACAAGCAGAGCGATTCCAGCCTGCAAGGATTCACATTCAGCCCCTCTGAGCCCAGCTTGTCTCAGCTCAGAACCCCGGGATGGTTTGGGTTGGGAAGGGACCTTAAAGCTCATCTCATTCCAATCCCTGTCCCTTCCTCTTCACCAGGCTGCTCCAGGCCCTGTCCAGCCTGGCCTTGGGCACTGCCAGGGATCCAGGGGCAGCCACAGCTGCTCTGGGCACCCTGTGCCAGGGCATCACATGGAAGAGTTTCTTCCCAATCTGCCATCCATCCCTGCCCTGTGGCAGTGGGAGCCATTCCCTGTGTCCTGTCCCTCCATCCCTTGTCCCCAGTCCCTCTCCAGCTCTCCTGGAGCCCCTTTAGGCCCTGCCAGGGGCTCTGAGCTCTCCCTGGAGCCTTCTCCTCTCCAGGTGAGCACCCCCAGCTCTCCCAGCCTGGCTCCAGAGCAGAGGGGCTCTGGCCCTGGGAGCATCTCCGTGGCCTCCTCTGGACTGGTTCCAGCAGCTCCAGGTCCTTCCTGTGCTGGGGCCCCCGAGCTGTTGGCAGCTCTGCAGGTGGGGTCTCACCTGAGCGGGGCAGAGGGGCAGAATCCCCCCCTCCCCTGCTGCCCACCCTGGGGCTCAGCCCAGCACACAGTTGGATTTTTGGGCTGCCAGTGCCCATCCCATGGCCCCACCCAGCCTTTCACCCACCTGCACCCCCAATTCCCTCACAGCAGGGCTGGGCTCCAGCTGTTCATGGATCAAATCAGCCGGGTTTAAAGGATTCCAGACATTCAACTGCTGCTCTGGACAGACCCTCCCTGGAGGGAGGCTCCAGCAGAACGAGGGGCAGATGACAGGGAGAGCACCATCCCCAGGGATCAGCACGGACAGGGAGCAGCAGATGAAGGCAGGGGAAAGCAGAGCAGAGCAGAGCAGCCTCTGTGCTGGGAGCAGGGAGCAGGCACAGCCCTGCCAGCAAACCCTGCGATCCTGGCGTGCTGCTGTCCTGCTCCTGCAGCCCGTCCTGCCCCCCTGGCAGCGCTGATGGACGGGGCTGTGCCCTCTCCTTATCGGCTCCAGCTCCTCGCCAGGCAGCGCCGGGGCTCGGGGCAGCCCAGGCAGGGTGTGCAATCAACCGGGTTCATCTCTGCTCCCAAACCCAGCTTTTAAGGACCATTAAAGGCACTTTCCTTAATCTCAGCGTTCGCGGCAGAGCCCAATAAATCACAGCACAGCTCCGCCAGCAGCGGCCACGGAGCTGCTCCCTGCAAACGCTGCTCTTGCCAGGCTTTTCCCTCATGCCAGGGGGAAGCATCCCTGCTGCTGGGCTGGGTCTTACAGGAAACACCTGCCCAGGGCACAGAGTGCCCGGCCGAGCCCCCCGAGCGATGCTCAGCCTGGGTGAGGGCTCGTCTCTGTCTTTGCAAATGTCAGGGCTCATTCTTTCCTGAGTGAGATATGGATGTGGCAGCGCGATATTAAATTACAAGTCAAATAGTACAAAAGGCTTTTAATTACACGCCAAACACAAGCTGCTGTCAGAGAGGAGACACCGGGCTCGATGGCCCATCAGGCTGTTCCGCTCTGGCAATTCCTATCTAGCCGGTAAAAGTCCAGGAAATTGGATCGGTAATGGGAACGGGGGCCTTTCACCTCCAGCCCAGCCATTCACGGGAGGGAGAAGGAAAGTCATTACCAGCCTGATGGCCGGGCAGCACCACAAGGAAAGCGAGGAGTGGGTTGTAGCCCCTGTGGACAGCAGCAGTTTGATGTGACAAAGTTGTTGGGAGTGGAGGGAGCATCCCCTGGGCTGAGCATCCCCTTGGTTCAGCATCCCTTGGGCTCAGCATCCCCTGGGCTCAGCATCCCCCGGGCTCAGCATCCCCTGGGTTCAGCATCCCCTGGGCTCAGCATCCCCTGGGCTCAGCATCCCCTGAGCTCAGCATCCCCTGGGCTCAGCATCCCCTGGGCTCAGCATCCCCTGGGCTCAGCATCCCCTGGGCTCAGCATTCCCTGGGCTCAGCATCCCCTGGGCTCAGCATCCCCTGGGCTCAGCATCCCCTGGGCTCAGCATCCCCTCGGTTCAGCATCCCCTGGGCTCAGCATTCCCTCATCTCCCAGCACTTTCTGCCAGCAGGGATGCTGCAGAGCTTCTCGCCCCCGCCCTGGCTGCAGCCTGAGGATATTCCCTGCTGTTTAAGGAAAACACTGGAATATTTACACTCCTCTCCCAGCAAGGGTGCTGCAACACTTTGGTCCTGCAGAGAGATGAAGGACACGCTTTGATGCCGGCTGGTTTTAACAACCTCTCACCGCAGATCCCACCCCTCCTCAGCTGATGTGCTCACACCCTCTCAGCACCCCGGGAGCTGGAAAAGCTCTGAATTCAGCAAGGACCAGGAACCACAGCAGCAGGAGAGGAGGGACTTCAGAGCCACCACAGAACTGGTGGCAAGCAGAGAGGAACAACCACGTTTCATCCTGCTCCGTGAACAACTTTCCTCCTCATCCCAACTCCCCACACAGACAAAGGGCTGAGCTGCCTTGCCAGCGTGATTTAGCCAAAATGTAAATTGAGAAAAAAAAAAGCTGAAAAGGCCTCTGAGTGTCATTTTTCTTCGGCATTTTGCAGGAATCCCCACGCTTTGGTACCCAGGCTGTCGCATCTGCAAGCTCTGCCTCCAATCTCTAAGGCTAATTTGTTCAACAGCTTTGTTCTCCCTTGGGAACGGGGCCTTGCTGGTCATAGAAGATTGATTAAGCTTTTGGTGCATCAGCATTAATGAAAATCAACACTAATGAGTGGGATTTTTTTTATGGCAACCCCATAAAAAGCATTAGGACAGGTAAAGAGGGGAACAGCCAGGCAGAGCAGCAAGGTCCTGTGTTCCTACAAGCTCTGCTCACCTTTGCCAGCCCCTCACGTTCCTTTGCAGATTTATCCACAGCGTTATTCAGATTAAACTCCCGGTCTCTCACTCCTGGTGAGAGGCACGGTGAAATTAGAGCCCTGGAAAGGGTTGGGTTGGAAGGATTTTAAAGATAATTTAGTTCCACACCCCAGAATAGGCAGGGACGCCTCCCACTGGACCAGGCTGCTCCAATCCCATCTGAAAGGACCTTGCACATTCCAGGGGTGGAGCAGCCACAGCTCCTCTGGGTGTTCACCCTGCACGTTGGGAATTGGATGTTTTCATCCTGACCCTTTCTGCCCTCAGGGGTAAATTTGACTAAACTTGGGTTTCTTTGTGTTGTTTTTCTGAATATTCACTAAAACAGGCAAAAACCAGGAATAAAAGGCTACTTTGAGCCAAGGATTTGGTTCCTGAGACAAGCCAGCCTCCAAGAACGGAGACAAACACCTCTTTTAGGGCAAATAGCACCAGACCAAAAACCTTCCTGGCTGCCCTCTGGATCCCAAAATGATGCTCACTTGGAGAAATCACAAATAATCAAATTGTTTCCCCATTCCAGCCTCCAGCTGTGGCATCAGGGCTTCAGAACCAGCACAGCCATAGCATGGAAATGCCTGGCTGGGGTTTTTTTATTTCTGCCCAAGGTGTTTCAGCCCTTCAGATTTTCCCAGCCATCCTTTAGAGGTTCCAGATCTGAACGGGATGATTGCAGGAGGCTCCTTGTTACAGGACATCATTAAAAATAATGTATGTGCTCAAAGTGCAGTCAGCAGGGCCGTGCCAGGGACGAGAGAGGGGAAAGGAGAGTTCTCTGATCTTGGAAAGAGAGAACAACCTATTAAAAAGGAATTTAGTTCTCATGTAGAGCTATCAAACCCTTGGAAAGCCCTGCTCTCTGCCTCTGGGCTCTTGTACCTTTCAAGGACAGCAAAACTCCAGCTTTAAGCCCTTCAACTGTATTTGAATATTTAATTTTTTTTTTTTTTTTAAGTCAGCTCTTGTACTGCTTTGGCACCAACTCCTTGGAGCAGCAGTGCTGAGGCCCTGGCAGCTCCTGCAGTTTTAGCTCAGTGATAGCATCTTCCCCTTGAAGCACCAGCCCCAGTCACTCCAGTGGAACAGAAATAATCTCTTTTGTTAAATATACACACACACCAAAAAAAATAAAATAAAACCTTCTAAGGCTGAAATTCTTACTCAGGTTTGACAGAGGAGAGATGTACAAGGCGCCCAGCTGGGAATTCCCTCCTTGTGACAGGGATGACAGCGAGGAGGCAGCTCAAGGGTTTCTCTCTCAGCCTCCCTCCCTTGCAGCACCCCCAGCCC
>VWYP01023425.1:19970-38566 GCA_013400435.1 Pycnonotus jocosus
CATCCCATCCCATCCCATCCCACATCCATGACAGAATCCCTGAGTGGGCCCAGCAGCCAGAGGGAAGGAGCGTCAGCTCCATCTGAGAGGAAATAAAGTGATGGAAGGTCCTCTCTTATCTCTTTCCATCCCTGGCCGTGTCCACGTCCAGGCTGGACGGGGCTTGGAGCAGCCAGCTCCAGTGGAAGTGTCCCTGCCCCAATGGAAGGTGTCCCTGTCCCACTGGAAGGTGTCCCTGTCCCACTGGAAGGTGTCCCTGTCCCACTGGAAGGTGTCCCTGTCCCACTGGAAGGTGTCCCTGTCCCACTGGAAGGTGTCCCTGTCCCAATGGAAGGTGTCCCTGCCCTTTTAAAGGTGAGCTGTAAATGTCTCTCCCAACCCATTCCATGACTCCTGAGCCTCTCCCCCTCTCAGGGTGCCAGGGCAGTTTGTGCCTTTGGCCGTGCTGACAGAGCCCCCCGTGCCGGGTTTTTGGCCAGGCTGGCAGCTCAGACCGAGCCGTGTTTTACCCCCAGCCCAGCCCAGCCGGGCCGTGCTCAGGAGCTGCGTGGGCACCGTCTGCCATCTCGTGGGCACTGGGANCCCTGCCCCAGGGGAAGGTGTCCCAGCCCTTTTAAAGGTGAGCTGTAAATGTCTCTCCCAACCCAACCCATTCCGTGACTCTTGAGCCTCTCCCCCTCTCAGGGTGCCAGGGCAGCTCGTGCCTTTGGCCGTGCTCACAGAGCCCCCCCGTGCCGGGTTTTTGGCCAGGCTGGCAGCTCAGACCGAGCCGTGTTTTACCCCCAGCCCAGCCCAGCCGGGCCGTGCTCAGGAGCTGCGTGGGCACCGTCTGCCATCTCGTGGGCACTGGGAGACTTTTCCCGCAGGGCTTCTTTCTCCCCTTTGTCCTTATCAAGCGTTTACCCCATTTATCCAGGCGTTCCCTGCTCCTTCAGCACACGCAGCATCACTTCACAGGTCACTGAGCTGGCTGTGCATTGAGGGGAATTATTTACAGGCCAATATTCAAATATTAAATCAATATTGTCCGTATTCAATCAATATTCAAATATTAAATCAATCAATATCCAAATATTTAATATTCGAATGCTATTGATATTATTATGAATTATTATTCACAATAATATTCAATATTTTCATAACAATATTCAATAGCATTCAAATATTAAAAGCAGAGTTGTATCGACATATTCTTTGTATATTCAACACTTTTACCAGCAAATTTCCCCTTTTTTTAATATGTATTTTTATTTTTTTAATAACTCTGCTCCTTTGGTGCCTTTCCTGAGCAGCCTGAGGTCTTGCTGCTGTATCTTGCTGTTTAATTGCATCTTTACACTCCCACACACTCTCCAGTTGGAACTTTCTGGAAGCACAGAAATCACCTGGGGCCAGCAGGATGGATATTTCTGGTCTTCTCCAGCAAGGAAAAGCTTCAGTCCAGTTTCTCCCACCTGCCCTGCTCAGCTCAGCAACCAAAGAGCAAATATTTGAGGGAAATGTGCCCTCTTTATTTCACACCTTAGAGATCACGAAGTCTCCTGTTCTGGCCAGGAGAAATCCAGAGGAAATCATCTCCACCACCACCCATTCCAAAGGATTTTGTTGCCTTTCTCCTCCATCCCCAGGAGCCACTGGATGGAAAACCCTCAGCTCCAAGTCCCAAACCATCCCAAAAAAGCACATGAGGCTCCTGGAGCAGGCTGGAGTCACCTCCACTTCCAACACAGCGGGGTCTGACCCCACCTTTCCTCCTCTCTGACACCCGCAGGAGCCTCCTAAGAGGGACAGACAAGAAAATGGGAATAAATGAATGTAGCAGGCATGATTTCCAGAGGAACCTGCGATGCAGAGGGACTTGGAGAAGCCAGTTCAGCCCCAGCTCACACCCAAGGGATGGCTCCAGACAGCACTGCTGGCTCTCAGCGGGATGGAGGGGGACAGCCCGGGGGGGAAGGGACCCCAGCAGAGCTGGCAGCTTCTTTACAGCTGGAACAAAGAGTTTTCCTCCTCCTGAGCAGGCTGTGGAACTGCTCCAGCGCAGGTTTCACACCGCGACAGGTGGAGACGCAGCCCCAGCCACTTATCGGAGCATTAAAGATCTCCTGAGCCCCCGAGTTAATTCCTCAAACGCCCTTTCAAAGGGCTGGATAAATACAATCCGGGAGCATCTCCGCTCCCTGGGCTCGCATATCTTTAGTCAGGCAGAGAGATAACATTTCCCACAGATTGAGACAGTTTAAGCAAAGGTTGCTGCTTAACCTTTCCAGCAGTGGCTGTTTCCTGTGCTCAGCTTTTCCTCCCCAGTGATGAGAACCAGTGCAAGCCCAGCTCCAGCCTGTCCCAACATTTCCAGGAGCGATGGCAGCCTGCTGCCTCCCCACACCTGCTGTTTCCTGTGGTTTTTTCGGCTCTGTGACACTGATGCTTCCAAAATAAAGTTATTATTACAGCCCGTGTAGTTCACTCCAGCTCAGCCTGCCAGCTTGGCCTCACCTGTGCTTCACATCCATCTCTCCCAGGGAAGACCAGTCCTCAGTTTAAGGAGCTGTGAGTGAGCTGCAGTGCACCCTCACACCTCAGCAGGGGTTTCTATATTGGGAAAAGCTTCAGTTTTACCCCTGTGTCACTCTGCTTTTGCACGTCTCAGACTTGCATTCTAATATTAAAGCTAAAGCCTTCTGATGTTTTGGAACTCTGAGCTAAGTTCTCAAGCCTTTTTCATGTAAATAAGAAAATGTTTGCATTCTTTTGCTCTGAGAGAAGCATTTGAGTGTTTGGGGTGATCACCAATCACTGGGATGAAGTGACAAACCTTTGGCCAATAATTGGCCACTTATGTCCAGTGTGTATAAATGTCAGAAATTTGAATAAAGAGAATTCTTGCACCCTGACCCCGGACCTGTCCTGCCTGGTCCTTTCCAAACTCCAGCCACAAATGCTGCACCAAAGGTGCAACACCCCTGAACTTTTAAGGAAGAAGAACCAGAAAGTTTCATGATCTTCTCATCATAACTGGCCCAGTGCCAGGACAAAGGCACCTGTTGGATCCTTTGTTCCCCAAAAGATGTAGCTATTTTCTATTGGGCAGCATGCAAAAAATCCCTCCCTGCTCATTGAAGACTTAAGGAGAGAGCACAGAGGTTCTTGGGGCTTTTTAGGGGTTTTGTAGCAAGTGCAAGGGACCTCCCTGCCCTGTGCACAGCTTTTATTCTTTTGTTCTGTATAGTTTGGTATTTTCTCTTTAATTAAAACCTTTTTGCTTTTTCAAAATGCCTCTGATCAGCCATCTCGCTAATTATTCTTAAGCCATTTCTGGGGGGTTGCTGGACACCCTCAAGAGTTTATACCCCTTTGTGGGGCTGATAACACACTGACCCCACACAGAACTATCATAAATACCCTGCACAACACTGCTCACACCTCACCCTCCAGTGGGAGCTGTGCACCACCCTGACTGTGAGTGAACTGGGCTCCAGTCTGAGCCCCCAAGCTCTCCCCAGAGAGAGCAGGGCTCTGCAGCCCCAGCATGGCCTGTGGAGATCTTCACCTCAACACCCAAGCACAGCCCAAACCCAGCTTTGGAGTCTCAGAGAGCTGAGTTGAGTTTGGAGTGAGTGTTTTAGCAGAACCTGTCAGCCACAGGGTCCAGGGAAGACACAAGCCCATGGCAGCCCCCTGTGCTCAGCTGGGCTGGGCTCCAAGGGCAGCACGGCTGGATCCCTTTATCCCTCACCACAGGAGCCCCCGAGCAAACGGGCAGCACCAGAGGAGATGGGGAACATCTCCAAAGCCATGGCTGGCACAGGAAGGAAGGAGGAATGCTGGCAAATGACAGAGCCCTTATCTTAATTACAGGCTTATTTGCATTTAAATGAAGGTTATTCTATAATTACCACCAAATGTTTTGTGTTGCAGCTGAAATACCTCTCCATGGGCTGTCAAGCTCCTTCCCATTTTCATTTTCATTTTCTCTCGCCATTCTTCTGCTTTCTAATCAGCTGGCACACGCAGGGAGGGATGCACAGGGCCCAGCAGTGCCAGCCCACCCCTCGGAGGAGCCTTGGGTGCCACCCCAGCCCAGCATTCCTCCCAGGGAGAGGGAGAGGATGCAGCTCCCTGCCTTCCTCCAGCAGCATTTTGGGCGAGGAGCAGCTCTGAAGTTCAGGCACTGAGGTTTTGCAGGCTTCAAGTCCAAAGCAGAAGAGTTTTCTCTGTGCACAGACACATTAACTCATTAATTAACTCCAACTTGTTACATCAGAGTGCCATGAAAGGCACGAGTGTGGGAAAAATCTGGAAGAAATCAAATTCAGGGAGAAAAGGGATTTGGAGGAAGAGCAGGCTCACACATCCAGCTCAGAAATTCCCTAAGCACAGGTTGCTGGGAACGGGACATCTCCAGCCCTCTGCTTTGGGAGCAGAATTGGAGCATTACTTTACCATCCTGTCCTTTTGTTGTCCGTGGTTGTTCCTGCAGGCGGGATGGACACACAGCAGAAGCCAGGAGCTGTGTTTGCACTGGAGCTCACACTCCCTGGCAGGAGACAAAGCTCTCCCGTAGAGAAAATAACACCCAATTACATCATTTCCAGCAATCACAGTGAACAAACCCATGCAAATGGCCAAATTAAGGCTTGAAAGGAGCCTTCTGCCGTTTCCTAAATTGTTATACCTTTCATCAAACCCCTTTAACAATCTCTCTGAACCTTTTCTGTGTCCAGCCAGGAGCTCCACATTAACCGAGCAGCCCATCCAGGGCTGAGCACGACAACAGCCATTACGGACACAAAATCTCCTGTTTACCAGGGGGTAGAAGTGAAAATAGACACTTATCTCTCTCTCTCTAGACCCCTCACTTCTCTCCCTGCTCAGTCCTGGCTCAGCCTCCTCATCCCCCAGCCAAACTCCAAGCCTCTGCCTCCATCTCATGGAGAGACTGGATCTCTTCAGCTTCGTGAAGTCACTTCTCTATTTCTCCTGAAACCAGACAAAATCCACCCCCTCTTCCCCAATTTCACATAGCCCCAGGCAGACTCAGAGCATGGAAATTTTTAGCCTGAACAATTACAGCTTGGCAGAGAGTTAACTCGCTGCAAACAGGAGCCTGTAATGGGCAGTCTTGGCTATAAACAACTTGACTGGCTTCATTTTAAGCAAGTTTGTACCTCAGGATGGATCTCCCCCCTCCCTTGCTCTCCCCAAGTCCATTTCACAGCTATTTATGTTTAATAAGAGGCAGCAGCAGCAGCATGGGAAATCAGCAGCGCATCCACCCTGCAGGTTGGGTGCTGGTGCACACACACAAAACTGATTTCTCTTCTTCCTCCATGGCACAGACAGCACAGATTTAGGGGCAAAGCCCTCCAGTGACCCCAGTCCTGACAGGACAGGCAGTTTCCTCTTCTCCCAGAAATCAAGGGATGAAAGCACAGATCCAACCCCTTGGCCCCACAGGCAGAGCTGCCTTTCTGGTGTTTCCAAGGGCAAACGCCACAGCTGAGCTGTTTCTTCCTCACTCTCACCCCCCAGACACTGCTGGTTTTCCACATGGAGCCCAGGAGACCCTGGGGAAAAATGTTATTTTTACACTCCAGTCACCCTAAGCTGCACAGCAACACCTGAGCAGGGATGTTTTGAGGTGCTGCTGGAATTTTTGAGTGGGATATTTTAGCTGCAGAAGCCTCTGCCCATGAAAACTCCAGCAACTCATCATCCAATGACATCCTTATAAAACCTGAAAGGCCCTGCTGCCTTTCCCTCCCCCCAGCAGCAGATTTCATTAGCCCACAGTGATTCCCATCCCCGAATTGCATCCAGACGATCCTGCAGCCCCAGCTCCCCTCGCAGGCACCAGGCAGAGCACTCCTGTCACAGGGATTGTCACAGGAGATGGCAGGGCTGCGATGAGCCTTTGGACAGGCACTGCTGCCGTGGAGTCACGGGCTGGTAATTAAGTGACAGCATTTTCCTGAGCAGAGCTGGAGCTGGGAGGGGAGGAAGGATCCACTCCAGGAGATGCTGCAGAGGCTGGGAGGTGGATGCAGCTCCAGCATGGAATGTTGCAGCTCGAAGGTGGAAAGGATCTGCTCAGGCAGCACAAAACCCTCATCTCCCACCCTGATGGAGAATGACACCTGGTCCTGTCCAAACTGATGACACAAGGGGGAAAAAAAGCAAAAAAAAAGGAGGGAAGCACCACATAATGCAAGTTTTGCCACTTTCTGTTGTGAAAAAAAAATCACGATAAAGTGGGCTATCCACTGTGTTAGAATGTCTGGAGGCAGATTTTTTTTTTTTTTCCAAAAGTTTTAAAAGGTCTTTCAAGTGCAAACTCCTACATTTTCCAACACATCCAAGTTTGGGGAAGTACCTGTTTTTCTATCGTTTGCTGTAATGCAGATTGTTAATGTGTCATTATTACACAACATGACTGCTGATGCAATTTTAGTGTATGGACTGATGTGTGATATGAGAGGCCAAGGATGCAAGATCAAGCATTTGGAGATGGAAAGTTTTGTTTCAGCCCCATCTTTAAGACACTGAAAGGAGCTTCCCAGTGTTCTGTCTGAAGCCCTGGAAGAGCCCAGCACTGCAGGAGCACCAGACATCCCACCCTGGACTCAGTGCCACCCTTCCCCTTTGCTGTCAGGGCTTTCAGTACTAAACAAAACCCTTCTGAGCTTCTAATCTAGTTAAAAATCTCTTCCAGACCTTCCTTCCTCTGGAAAGGAATGAAAAAAAAATAAAAAAAAAGAAGATGCAAGAAACATCACATCTCTCTTCCTTCTCCATCTCCCTCCCCTCTGCCTTCAAGTGCTCCTTGGAGTGTCTCTGCAGAATCATGTTTATATGCAGTGAGTGCTGTTGTTAGTTAATAACATCGCGATCGCTGAACCTCCCTAATGAAAGAGAGAGACAACATAAGCTGTCATCTCAAACAAACACGCAATCAGGGCACCAGCGCCTCTGAAAATATTATCTTCCCCAATTTCACGGGCTTCACGCAGGAGATGGGCTGCTTTCATGGAGATTCTGGTGCAGGGCTCCTCACACACGGGACTGGGGAGTGGTGGGGACGCGTTAAAGCCATGAAATTGTCTGGGCTACGAGGGAGGAATTGTTTTTAACAGCTGGAGCCAGGAAGGACAAATAACAGCAGTGATTATATCTTCATTGCTCATCATAACCAATGCACCAGGCGAGCTGTAATTAGGCTGGGAGAGGCTGAAGGGTTGATAGAGAAGGCTTTGAGCTCGTGATGAGACACAGCACATTTGTCCTGCCCCACGGCCACCCCGGCCCCTTCAAAAGGGGAGAGCAAATCTGTCAGACTCTCTGAGTGCTGGAAATGCTGCCTGAGCTGCACAAAGCAGTGCCCAGGGTTCTGTGGCTGCACACCTCTTCCTCCTCTTCCTCACAACCCACCTCCTAGATGCCCAGAAGGGTCTGGGTTGGGAGTGACCCCAAAGACCCTCTCATTGCAAGCCCTTGCCATGGCTGTGACACCTTCCATGGCTACAAATTGCTCCAAGCCCTGGCCAGCCTGGCCTTGAACATTTCTGTCTCCACAGCTTTTGGAAGAACAGCATTTTCCAGCTTTGGGCTGATCTCCAGCTGACAAAGCTCTCAGGCTACAAAGCTGATTTAGAGCAGCTGATCAGCCCCATGTTTTGCAGACCTCAATGATCTGCAGTGTCAATTGTCCTAAAGAGCCCCAGTGATGGTGGCAGTGCCCCTTCCAATGCAGAGGGTGTTTCCCCTCCAGGTTCAAAGACCTGCTGAGGACTTGGAGGCCTTGGGAGAGCGTGGATTGTCTTCCCAGCCACAACCCACCTTGTTCAGAGCTGATGGAGGCAGGAGGAATCCAGCCTGGCTTTACCTGGAACCGCCCGACACAGCCAAAAAATGGTGGGAACCAAATCCAGAATGGATTCACCTCACAGCTTCATGGTGTGACCCTTGGATCTGCTTGGATGAGGTGGTATTTGTTTTTTATTCCAACCAGAATTGGTCTCTGTGTTCCTGCACAGGCTCAAAGGGACAACTCTGACCAGAGAGCAGGCACAGCTGGCACCTTCCAAGGGCTTTCTCTCTGCTCTTTCCCCCCATAAACATGAGGGACCCCTCTGGAAAGCAAGATTGAAAGGTAAAACCTCCTCTTCCTCCTGACCCCATCATCACCAAGTGATGCCATCATTTCCATCTAAACAACCACTGGATTTTTTTCTGCTAAAATTCACCTCTTCAGGCAACTCCACTGGCAGATTTCAGTCCTAAGAACAGCAAAGTACAGATGAGCAAAACAAAAAGGGAAAATGTGTTTTTAGGAAAGCTGAGGGTATGAGCCTTTGGAGCCAATTTTCAAAGAAATTGGAAGAGGATCAGGGGAATGCATTGGAGGAAAAAAACTTAGAGAAAAAAGACTGAGTTTTCCTGTGCAAAATGTTTCTTTTTGGGCACTATTAAAAAAAAAACCAGCTTAGGAAAAGCCAGACTGCATTTATTTACTGGTCCCATCTCTGACCATCACAGGATTGATGGAAAAGAGGGTGGGAACAGCCCAGCTATGGAAAGGGACAGGGTAAAGGAGGTAAAGCACAGCAAAAATTTTCTTCCTGTAGGTAAAAAAAGGGCTAATTTCCCCTCACCCCAACATTTTAATCCACACCCCTGCACTGACAGGACCTCGTGGGAGAGCCATGAGGGAGGTGACAGCACCGCCACCCAAGGCTGGCAGCCGAATTCAAATCGTGTTTGAAAACTCTCCTGACATTTAAGAAAAATCAACAAGCATCTCAAGTGATGAGGGGAGCAGGCACCTGACTGGCTGAATGTCACATTTCAAGCTGCAGAGATAGCAGCTGCTTTATCTCCTCAAGCAGGTGGTTGGGCTGGTAAACAAGGCACCGAGGGCTGGATTCTGCTCCTGCACCTGCATTGCTCCACTGGCAGCGATGGATTTCACGTTGGATTTGCACCAATGTGACAGCCAGCCAGCACAGGAGTGGAGAGTCTATTAAACTTTAATATTTCTGAGCATCAACAACAGCCAGCCCCCTGCCTGGACTCCCAATATCTACACGGGTCACAGGCACACCAGTAAAAAAATTATTGATTTAAATTGGCAGTGCCCTTTTGGAATCAGTTGTCGTTGTGACTGATGTACAGATATGGGCAAAAGGACATTTGAGGCATTTTAATGCACTTTTTTACTGCATTATCTCTCACCAGGATCTTCGCTGCTTCAAGGAAATGACTCACATAGCAAGTAGAAGAACCCAATGTAATTAACGACCTGGCAACTCGATAATGATCCTTTCTACATAAAAAGGTCTTCCCTATGCTATGAATAGACTTCAAGTAATTTATTGCCAGCCATATAAAGAAGAGACTGCTTTGACCTTGGGGATTTTAAGTTGTGGTGGGGTTTTTTTTAACAACCATAATTGCAAAGAATGTTTTAAGTGATAGCCCTTAAAGAAAAATTTTTTAAATGTAAAGTGAAAAGTGAAGAATCATCACAAACAGCCTTCCAAGAGAATATTAACAAGGATCCTCTGCATCACTTAGGGATGACATTTTAATACTAAACAATGGATTCCTTCCAGTTCTGATGGGGGTTACTCTAAACCTCAATGAACTGAAACACTGGGGGGGTTTTACTCCCTCAAGTAGGTCTCAGGAAATTCTGGGTTTGCAGGAAAGCCCATGGAGAAGCCAAGAATGAGAGTTTGAGTGCACTCTCCAGGCTGTCCCATGAAGCTGATCATCTGCCCTTTATGAACTGAGCCAGGATGTCCCATAGTTTTCATGGAATTATGGAATATCCTGAATAGGAAGGGATCTGCAAGGATTGAGTCCAACCCCTGGCCCTGCACACACACCCCAACAATCCCACCCTGGGCATCCCTGGCAGCACTGTCCAAGGTCTCTTGGAGCTCTAGGGGTGTGCCCATTCCCTGGAGAACCTGGAAGAACCTTTCCCTGATCTCCAACAAAACTTTCCTGGGCACAGCTCCAGCCATTCCCTCTGGTCCTGGCCCTGCTCAGAGAGCAGAGATTGCAGCTGCCCCTCAGGAGGAGTTTGCAGACCCAGATGGGATCTGACCTCAGTACCTTCTCCAGGCTGGAGAAATGTGCTTTACACGTATCCAGCCCACACCCCCTCCCTCTCCACCCTCCTGCTCGTGCCAAGCTCTTTGCTGCCCATCCTGAGCTCCCTCTGCTCACATCAGCCCTCAACAGCAGCAGGAGCTCAGCCGTGATTTACTGCAGCAGCACTCGGGGTAAATTGTTGGCTTTCTGTCCAGCCTGATTGTTTCATATTGGCTTTTAGGTTCGCAGTGAAGCCTTTGCTCTCTCCCTCTCCCTCACACCTCCCCTGCCTGGGCCTGTTTCCTGCTTTCCCCTTGTTTCTCATTTCATCTGCCTCGTGCGCCTTTCACATCCCCCAGTCCCCTGCATTTTCACAGGGACAGAAGCACAGGCAGGTGATTTAAGCAGGAGTTGAGTTCAGTCCGCCTGGGCTCTTTTCAAGGTCTTTGAGAGAGGCAGGGACACCTGGAAGGGGTCACATCACACGCTGGATCAGTTGTGGCAGGACATCTGACACAGCCGCTTCCACCCTTTGAAGTCCCCGGAGCTGTTTTGATTCCTTTCCCAGAGCTTTGGGGATGTCTCGATTACAAGGAAACACGTTGAGGAAAGGAATAAATCTGGCCCAGGGAAGGGTAAGTTGCAAGTTTGACTGGAAAAAAAAGCTGGGATGGAACCACTTTCCGTCAGAGAAATGAGATTTGTTGGAAGAGAAGCACTTTGCGGAGTCAGGTCTTTTTCTGCAGAAATTTCATTTCACAGAAGAGGGAGAAAAAAAATCACATCTGACAACTTTGAATCATCCTGCTTTGATACTCCTCAAATCCCGTATTTGCATTGTTTCAAAACAACTTTAACCTCAGTCTTGTTTTCCCTCAATTGTTTCCCTGTTGTGTTTTTGCAACAAAGACATAAATAAGGTAATGCAAACCCAAGATATGTTCCTGCCTGTAATGTTTAAAGGAATGAGGAAACGCAGCTTTTCGCTCTCATTCAAATCAAAGCCACCACCACCAAAACTCACAGCTGAAAACAGAATTTCACTGGTGGAAGGGCATAAAAATGCGTTTCAAATGTATTTCAGAATTGGATGAGGATAGAGTCACCCTTTTCCATCAAGTGGAAGTGCTTGAAGTAGTCAAGAAGCATCAAATTGATGACAGCAAAACACCATTTATTCACCTCTTCCAGGCTGTTGTATCATATTAAATATACAGGATTAAATTTTCATATGATTTAAGCTTAAGTATAATTCTCACATTTAATTAAAGAGAAACAAAGCAGCGACGTGTCAATTCCTGCTATTTCAATTTCAAATCACTTCAAGCGCTGGTAGGAGCGGGAAGGCTCAAAAACATCTCCAAAAAGAAAGTTATTCCTCCCAAAAAAAAAAAAAAAAAAGAGAAAAAAAAAAGAAATAAAAGCCCTCTGCCATCCTGCTTCCTATTGACTATCAGATCACATCACTCTCAATCGCTACCATAGCTCACATTAAAAAATTAAGTCCATAAGTGCAGAGAAGCATCTCCCCATTTCTTTTATAGCTTCTTGCCACAACGAGCGATCCATCTCCATTATCCCGGCGCTCTCACCAGCACACAATAGATCTGAGCCGGCGCCATAAATAACATTTCATGTAACGAAGTTACGCTGAGGAGAGCAGGCATAAATTAACACTCAGCCCTGTAACTCTAAATAGTGGTTTAGGCCTTGTCAGAAAGCAATTATGCAAAATATCCTCCCCGCCAAGATCTGCCCGTGATGGTTGCAGGGATTACCTGTTCCCAACGCCGTGGTCAAGGCGTGGGGATGTGGATTGGGAGAGGAGGGCTTAGCTGGGGGGTGCTCAGATGATTAAACCCTCTCAAGTCATCTAATTACTGACATCATTGCTGGAAAGCGTCTGTGTGCTTCCAAACAACGTTTTAATTTGCTGTTTGTAATGAAGATGCCTCCACACTCAGAGCCCAGCCCCGTTATCCCAAGTCAGTGAATATCCTGGAGCAGGAGGGGCTACCAGGAATGAGATTTGCATGGTTTAACCAAAGATAGCACCAGTAAAGCTTGTGCTGCCTGTACCTTTACACCATTTTGGCCCAAAGGAATACAACATCACCTTGTTCCAGCCAGGAATGAAGATTAAACACCTTCCTCAAGGTCACACACAACTGAGTGGGAGAGATGGGGATAAATGAGAATCATCTGTTATCTTTCCATCCCAGGTTGGATATCCAAGACTGGAACTGGTCAGAAATCCCTGCCTGGCTGTAAAAATCTTGGCTGCTTTCCGTTCAAATGAGGAATGGGTCTGAAAATCCCTAAGGATGTTTGCTAAAGTCCCCAGCAACTGTTTACCAGCACGGATTTAATTGTCCCAGCAACCCTGTCCCTAAGAAACCAGCAGTTGGGGTTTTAATCCTCCTTATTATGATCCTGCTACCTCACGCAGCAGCCGTTCAGATTTTAAATTTTCCATGATTCTCCCCAAAAAAACAAAGGCCAAGCACGGCTCCCGCTGATCCTTGGGCACCGCATTGGCTGCTCACACCTCCCTCAACTCCAAGAGTTCGCTGCAAATCTGATGGCAGATGTGATTTCCAGCTGAGTCTATAGACCAACCACAGCAGGTTCATTAATAACAATTATTAAGTGCTTTATGTTACAAATTAGGCCTGTAGGAATACAAAAAATACCCAGCCGGGTTGGCTCGCAGGCTCTTGTCAGGGAGAACTGTAAATTCCCATTGTCACAACAACACCACCATGACAAAATGGGGATAGGAACTGGCCATAAATAAGGCTTTAAAATAGCTAAATCATCATTGGGGGCAGGAATATAAATTAATAGTCAGGTGAAGCCCCATGGAATGGCTCAGATTACAACTTCCATTCATCAAGCACATGGATTTTCAGAAGCTGCATGGAAAACTTCCTCCTTTTGCTGCTTCCTAGCACCCAGAAACTGCAACCACACAGCTCCAGGAATATATATATACATATATANCAGCACCCAGAAACTGCAAACACAGAGCTCCAGGAATTTTGCTTCAAATATATCGCAAATCCCTGCCAATAAACTTTGGAAATTGATAGATCAGGCAAGAGAGGAGGTGTTAAAATGATAGAGGGAGGAAACAAATCCCTCCCAGTCGTGTCCTCAAGAACATCCATGGTTCCTCAGGTGGTCTGGGAAGAGTTGCAGCTACCCAGGTAGCCAAACACTGGCTGGAAAATGCAGAGGAGCAGGATGACAAGAGGAAAAAAAACCCAGAAAAAATTAATTAATTCCTTTAATTATTTTATCCCCCAATAAATTGTTTCATTCCCCGCCCTAAGGGACAGCCTGCCCTGGAGAGGTGATAAGGAAGAGCAGAGAAGCTCCTTCTGCTTCATACTCTACTAATAAACCTCAACTCCTCAATACGTGGCACCATGGCACCAAGAAAGAGAGGAAAAGTCTCAAAGCTGGAAGAAACCTCGTTTTTTACCTCAAAAAAAAGGATGGGAACAGCTTTTCCTTCTCCTTACCCACCAGACCCCACAAAGCAAGGTTTCCCAGGATCCTGCAGAGGACACAGAAAACGGATCCACGCACACGGGAGACGCAGAGGCCACAGATCCCACCAGGGATTTCTCAGGAATTATTTTCACTCACTCCAGCCCCAGGCTGGATGCGAGGCAGCAGAGGAGAGGGAGCTTATCCATCCCCTCCCTGGGCCCTTGGGGCATCCAGTTCCTCCCCACCATGGAAATTTTAATAAAACCGGTGCCTCGGCTTTCAATTAGGCGGCCGTAAAACGGTTCATTTTCATCTGTTTGTTGCACAGTAACGCAGATCCTCGGGAGGAAACTGCGCCTTTTCCAGACCGTCTGCGACGCAGAGAGCATTAATTGAATATTCTGTTGAAACCACCTTCAATTAGTGCCTGGGAGTTTTGCGTGACATTCATCAGTGCAGCTCGCCCCGCTCCGCGTGCGGCACGTTTGGGGTTTCGCGACGCTCACATCACATTAACTCGCGGCATTCGCCCGAAAATAACAATTTTATTTGCTAATGAGATGCTAGTTGGGCTAGGGGAGGCTGCTGCAAGAGGCAGCACTGCCGTGGCATGAAGCAAAATGGGTTCCCCAGCCACTAAATTACCGGTGTTGATTATAAATTCGTCATCGAACCCAATCCATAGCATTGCTCTTCCATTCCTGCTGAATGGAGAAGATGAGGGCAATCCTATGGCTGATGTGACATAGACAGTTCCCTTCTTGGAGTTCCCCAACCAGAATTAAGTGCATTCACGTCCCAGATGGGATTCAAGCTATAAATGATTGTCCTGTGGATCCTGAAGGACCATCAAGCTATAAATTTCCTTTTTTTGGCCATAGTTGAGGCAAAATTCAAGCTGAGTGGGGGCCAAGAGAGAGCCACAATGACAAAAGGTCCACTCTGGGGAGCAGTGCCAGCTGCAAACCTCCCCCACAGTGAAAGACAGCTGAAGCCACTCATCCCAGGGCTGATTTCTCCCAAAACACAAAGGAGCTTTGCAGCACACACTGTCACAGACTAATCCCATTCACAGAGCAGAAGTTCCCACTGCAATCCCCAAAACTCTGACAAGCTGTGATGCCTGATCCCCTCCTTGTCACCACAAGGGCCACATCCAGGTGCTCCTTGGACACCTCCAGGGATGGAGACTCCAAACCTCCCTTCCACTGTCTAACAACTCTTTCCAGGAAGAATTTCCTCCTAACATCCAACCTAAACTTCTCCTGGTGCAACCTGAGGAGTTTCCCCTGGTGCTGTCCCTGTTCCCTGGGAGCAGGGCCTGGCCCCCACCTGGCTGCCCCCTCCTGTCAGGGAGCTGTAGAGAGGGAGAAGGTCCCTCCTGAGCCCCATTTTCTGCAGGCTGAGCCCCTCCAGCCTCTCCTCACAGAACTGACT
This sequence comes from Pycnonotus jocosus, assembly GCA_013400435.1. Classification (NCBI taxonomy): domain Eukaryota; kingdom Metazoa; phylum Chordata; class Aves; order Passeriformes; family Pycnonotidae; genus Pycnonotus; species Pycnonotus jocosus. The sequence continues at coordinate 35,004 of VWYP01023425.1, forward strand.
CTCCCAACTCTTTCCCATCCCTGGACACGCTCCCACCCCTCAAAATCTCTTTTCCAGTGAGGGGCCAGACCTGGACACAGCATTTGAGGCACCTCCCCAGTGAAAGCCCAGCCAGGATCCATCCCTTCCCTGGGGCACAGCCTCAGCTTGCTCAGCTTTAATGGAGCTGGAGCATTGCAAAAAGAAGCAGGAAGCAGGTTTTGTGGAGCACGTTGTCATTTACAGGAGCACACTGTCACCTCCTGAGGTGACACTCTGTATTAACAAGGTGATATTAATAAGCAGATCCCACATGCAGAATTTCACCCACGGAGCTGCAGTGACGTTTAACCTTGGGCCAAGTGCGCAGCAAGCTGATTATTTTAATTACAGGGTGGGATTTGATTTTGGTTTTTTTTCCCTGTTGCAGTTCCATTCTGAGCTTCAGCCACATCACTGAGAAGGCCAGGAGGGGTCCATGGCAGCACCCAACATCCAGGTGCCGTTAGGAGTTGGTCACCACTTGAGGTCCCCTCCCAGCCCCAAATCACTGCTCAAAGCTCTCTGTGCCACACTGCTGGGACATTCAATGCTCAGTACAGAGCAACTCACACTTTTATGTACATAAAACATCTACGTTTACCCCACAGCATGGAGTTGGGCTTTTGCCTTCCACCAAAGCCATGGAAAAACCCACGTTTGCTCCACGGATAAACCCAAACAGCGTTTTTGAGAAACCCCACGCAACAGCCAACAATTTCTTTAAATTGTTCCTTAACTTCCTATCTGCAAATCTGCAGAGCACTCTAATATAATCAGGTCCTCTGCACAAGGGATTAGCAGGCTTATATCCCGTGGATCCAATCAGGAAAGTCTATCAGCAAAACATACTTATGTTGATACAGCTATTATAATCTGCATAATTCTTCTGAGTTCACATACTTAATGGATAGCAAACAGAGTCATTACTGCTGCAACTTCCATCCCTAGGATCTCTACCAGCCATTCACTGCAGTGTTTTTTTATTATTCATAGCTTTAGTTATTGATTTTCAGGAGAAGATACATGCTTTTAAGCACCATAAAAGCAAGAGAGGAAAACAAATAGCGCCATTCCAAGATTAATACTGTGCTCGTAATAAAAGTGTGGCTGTCACATCGTGCCGGGCTGAGCTGGTGGAGCCTTGACAAATTCCACGCAAAATGGCTGAGTCGCTTAAGCAGCTCATTAAATAATTTAAAGGCAAGTTTCACTGGAGGCAGGAAAGTTCTTCCCCAAATCCACTTCCTTCGATTTATGAGTCTGGAGTGTGTTAATCAACACGAGTTGGTGCTGCCATCCCAGAAGGGCACAGAGGTGTGGAGGGTTTAAGGGACGTGTGGTACAGGAGGTGATGGAGTGTGATCCCTGTGGGGAGGGTTTAGGGAACATGGGATATAGGATATGACAAAGTGTGATCCCTCTGTGCACCGTGTCTGCAAAGATTCTGAGCCATGGGGCAGCTGACAAGCTTGGGTGCAGTGATTATCCCTGTTCAGATCATGGGACACCACCGGGAAAGTGCCAGGACAACTCATCCTTCCCCTTTCCCAGCTCTCCAACACAGGATTGATCCCAAACCCCTGATTATGACCCAAAATCCTCCCAGGCTCAGGACTGCCTATGAAGAGACTCCACTCCTTGCTTGAAAGAATTACCACAGCAAACTCCTGGAATCGTTTAGGTTGGAAAAGCCCTTTAATATCATCCTGTGCAATCCTTAAACCCAGCTCTGCCAAGGCCACCACTAATCCACGTTCCCAAGGGTCACACCTGCACAGCTCTTAAACCCCTCCAGGGATTGATGCCTTCTGGGCTACCAGACAAAATTAAGAGAATAAAAAGCAGTTCTGTTTATGGAAAGGCCTTCAGGTACATTTAGGGCAGACAAAGCTCCCCAGGGGCTGCACCCAAAATGGACAATGGTCACAGGTTTGCACACTTTGATAAGTTTGGTCCATTTGCAGATTGGGATGAAGCTGCACCTCGGCACACCACCCAAATTGCAAGAAGAGAAATGGTACTCTGAGTCACTTCCCACATAGAAAACTGCTGTCAAAACAAAGAATTGCAGGTATTTCTCCTCCTGGGAGGAGCTTCAGGTGATGCCACACTCGAGCCAGTTCATTGTTTCCAGCACAATTTTTGTTCATCTCGTTAAAACTCCCTCAAAGCAGCTTTGCAGCCCTTCCGAAGGGTGGGCTGGAGAGCAAAGCAAAGTTTAACTCAGCTGGGCATAAACATTTAAAGACCCCCAAATTCCACCCTGTGCTTGTCACCTGGATGAATCCAGGTGCTTGGGAAAAGCAAAGCCCCTCAGATTGGTGTTTTTAGCCCCAAATATCAGTGATTCTCCTGCTGGAGAGTTTGCAGGAGCTGCTTTGTTCAGAGCACCTCCTCTCACGAGCCTCTTTGCTCCTTGTGCTCTGCATTTCTCCATTCATAATAAACTGTCGGATTCCTGGGTTGCACCTGTTATAAATTAAACCTTTAATTGGCCTGGCTTCCCCGTCCAAGGCGGTAACAACAGCTCCCAACGCATCCTTCACACCACAGGAAGAGTTAGAACCTGCCCAAGGACCTCTCCCACCCGCAATAAAAAAGCCAGTGGGGGAACAGGGGAGTTTGTCACCTCCAAAATTGGGATTAAAAAGGGTTGGCACCGCTCTGGCAGCTCAGCACCCCCCAGCTCTGGGGTGCTGATATACAGGCAAGGCTGCTCAGCTCATCAAAAACTCACAGCAGCCCCAAATCCCTCTCAGAGGAGGGAAGGGCTGGAGGTAAAGGACAAACTGAGGCACAAGGTTTGAACTGCAGCGTGCCCAGAGCAGTGAGATCCAGCAGGAGAAGGGGCTGTAAATCTCTCGGAGGGTTAATCCTGGGGCTGGATAAGCCAGGTTCAGCTGCTCAGCTTTGTTAAGCCCAGAATGTCGAGTTGTCACTCAGTTTTGTGTATTTTGGAGCCAGAAACAGCTCATGAGCTACACTTTCCTTGTGAAAATAATCAGCATTTATTGACACCCACCTGACACAGGAGCTTGTTTAACATAAATGTTTACAACCTAACACACAAAAGAGGGGTGGGAGCACCCAAACCACGAGGGGCACAGCACCAGCAGCTCCAGAACCCACAAACACCCTGGATGTGCAGGAAAGCATCACCCCTCTGCTTCCTACAGGATGCAGGCTGCAAAGAGCCCAATTAAGAGTCTAAAAATAGCATCCTTTAAAAAAAAAACAAACCTGAAAATTCAGATTCAAGGAGAAAGATTTTGATTAAAAAGTAAGGTTTTGATTAAAGCCAGTTTTCTTTGGTGCCTTATCTTCCTGCAGTACTCAGACACAGCTAAAAGGCACTCTCAAAAGTGACATATTTGGGGCAACTTCCGCAGTCTCGCAAAATTCTTCACTACAAATGAACAATTCCACTTCAGGATTCCCATCCCGGCCACCTGCAGCACCCAAATCCCAGCCAACACCCTCTGCCACAGGCAGGAGTAACCTCTAATCCCATTTTTAGAGGGGTTTTTTGCACTTAACACCAA
>VWYP01023427.1:0-36158 GCA_013400435.1 Pycnonotus jocosus
TAACGGAATAGATAAATTCCACAAGTGCTCACTAAAGTGTAAGCTTGATTTTAGAAATTCATGGAGTCTAGTAGGTCCCTTTAGGAAAGAACTAGTGTCAATTTCATCTGAGACATCTTCATCTCAGAAATAGTCACTCATTTATTCTTAGAAGCCTCTTGTTTTCTGGAGATGGGCAGTTAAACCCACTTAACTAGACAAGGTAGGCAACACCCGTCATCTAAAATTAAGCATCAGTCTCTATTTACCCTATCTCAGTTCGATGGCTCATAGGGAGGAGGATGTGTGACAGAGAAAAATCTAAAAACCCATCCATCTGGTCATTCAAGAGGGAGAATTTTATCATCTACTTGCTAGGAGGGAGAATTGAGTCATGAAGAACTATTTTTTTAACCAAACGGTGATGCTGAAATATTGGGTTAGCCTCAGGAACTACCTTAACAATATTCCTATTATACAGCCTGTGTTTAACAAACCTTTTCCTTATCTTACATGATTTGCTCTGATAGAGCTTGAAATCTTACTTTTTCCTTACTTGCTCATAATTAAATAAATGTGTTAAAATGCCTGTGAACTTTCACTCCACAGCAGCTTTAAAAGAAAACAATATAAGCACTTCTAAAAGCAGATGATTTCATAACCTATGCAAAGAAATATAGGAGTGATACCCGGTTTCTGCAAAACAGTCCTCTTCTAAAGCGCAAAGCTTGTTTATTGCCTGCCACTATTAGATATATTAACTATTAAAGTAAATGCTGTCACTTTATGGTTTTTTTTAATGCTTCCAATGACTCAGAATTTCAGTGTGGATCTTGCCATTAGGGTTAATCTTTATTTCTGAAAGAATGCATTAATTCACAATGGAGGAGATTTCAGTTCACAAAACTCACTGGGTTTTTTCCCATATCATTACAGTTCTTTGCAACACTGTTCTCTTCATTTAAGTGCAATAATAAAAGCAGTGCATATTCCTCCTAAATTACTTAAGTTACCTTGTGAAGCTACTACTGAGTTCTGCCATCTCATGTTAGCACATTTTTTTAAATCTGACCAGCAAAATAGAAATCAATTCCTTGATATCTACTTTGATGTCAATATTTTTAAGAATGTCCTAGCACTGAGCTAGGTAATAAAGTGGTTTTTTAGAAGCACCCACATTGTTTGATCTCTTTCACAGGAATACACTGTTTAGCCTAGTTATAAGGATAGGAATGAAGCCTGACTGCATCCAGTTTTTCTCAGTCTTGACAATCAGGCCTGGGGGTTTTCTTAATAGCCAAGAGTCATGCCTATGTAGCTTCTATAAACTATACAGTCATATGTTCATCTTAGATCTAAGAATATCTTCAGGTGTATCTAGTGTTGAAGCAAAATGTATTAAAATAGGAATGAACTTAAAAGAACTGGCTTCTAACTTCCTTTAGAAGTATGTTATTGTAGAGTTACTTTAAAGTATGTGGAGCTAAATGCAGCATTTGGCTTGTGGAAGTGATAATATTTTTTTATACTCTTGTGCAAGTTTTTCAAGAAGTTATATGACATCAGCACTTCATTCAAATTGGTACACAATTGGAGAAAGTTGCTTGAAAAATTAAATATGCCAAGACTAAAGTTTTAGAACATATTTCTGGACTTTTTAATGATCTGGGAAAGAAAAAGTAATTAAATATTTCAGCTGCTTGCCAGCTGCACAAAGAATCTGGCACTATTGCCCACTTCACAATTGAAAACAAAATTTAATTTCTAATAGAAGGGAAAACATACACAACTTTAGGAAAAGGCAGATGCTGTTGGCTGATCCTAACATATCCAAATACCACATGCATTACAATTAGGAAAATTTACTTTAAAAAAAAAAATATGGAGGAGTGAGCTGAGATACATTGCTGAACCAAAGTATTTTGCAGGGGTGGCAAAAAACATGTAGCATTAAAACATTTTCATTCTGCTCACAGAATGCTCATAGAACTCAGTGGGATATGTTCCACACTACAGAGCCCTCTGGATGTCCTGGACATGACAGGCTGCAGGAACCCACTGGCCATCAGAAATAAGTGTTGCTCGAAGTAGAGTTGCTCAGAGCCACTCTGCTCTATGCCCTGTCCATCCTGGGTGGGCCAGCAACCCAGCCAGGCCGTGGCACCAGCCCAGCCAGCCTGCATTTTACTTGCCAGGCATCTTTGCAGCACAGCCATGCAGGTCAGGGTGCCTGGGGACCGCCCTTTCCAGTTTCAGCCCCTGGCACTGCCTCAGCCAGAGGGATCATTTTCTCCTTCTTGCCTAACATTGCTAAGACAATGGAAACTAGCAGAAATGGAGCAAGGTTTCTGATGTTTCTAGAGTCTGGAATCACCAAAACACACATTCACATCAAACCACAGAACTCTCCAACTGTCACGTGTTGCTGCTCCTCACTCTCTTGCTGACCAGAAGAAGGAGAAAAACTGACTCCACAAACAAGAAAATTTTCTCATGTCAGTAAGCCAGGTTTCAAACACAAAAGTGGAATATCAGAATAACCTGCTAAAAGAAATGCAAAATGTCCCAAAATCTGTATGTCTTTCAACAAGCACATCTCCTATTTTTGTTATGAATATAGTTCAGTCAGGCCAGCCTGCATCCTCAACATTTTTGCCATGGAGATCTCTTCTCCAAATAACAGACTGACAGGTGCCCCTTGCAGATAACTCCTGATCCCAAACCCATAGCTCCTTCTGAAGGAAAGTAGATCTCACAGAGCACTTGGCTTGTCCTTCATTGAAAGGCCTTGCTATGAATCCAAGGATATGAACTGTGTGATTAATCAGAACTCACCTGTTTCTTATCTAGACAACCAACTTTGTTAAGACACTTTTTTGCATGTTATTGGACTTGGTCTGTTTTCTAAGTATGAATGCTCAATACAGCTGGCATACAGATACTCAGGTGAAGCTGTTTAAAAATGTGATTGAGCTCCAAGCCAAAACAAACTCCTCAGAACTGTGTTTTCTGAAGAAGTGAGTGAAGTTTCTTTTCTAAGGTAGGTTGCCATAAACCCCATAACCCCACAAACCCCACATACCTCTGGTTCATGTCTGAGGCTAAATGGTTTAGGCTTCTAACTTGCTGGCATATTTATTAAATAAACCAAACCATAAAATAAAATAAAATAAAATAAAATAAAACAAAATAATATTAAATAAAGGATGAAACATTTCAACAAGCTCCCTTAAAAAAGGCATAACCAGTGAACACTCTCCTATCACAGTGACCCCAGCTTGAACTTTTCCACCTCTGTCTCTGCAACCAGAACAGTTAAATTATTTCTTCAGGAGCAGTGACACCAAGAAGCAGACCAGGAATACAATCCTCTTAATTTCCAGTCCCCTTCCCAGCATCCAGCCTTCAGCTAATCCTGAAAGAAACATCTCTGCAAAACTGAAACAATCCATTTGGCTGTTAGTGATATCAACAGAGAGATTACCAAAGAGGAGTTTTCACAGTTGAGCCTAATTTACCAAGACAGTTGTTTCTTTACTGTGTCCACAATACTATTTCTCTTAGTCATGTTTTGCCTCATGTGAAACAGCAGTGTTCCTTTAAGGTTTTCTTTTTCTGTATTTTAGAATAGCCACATGCAGTAAGCCTGATGGATAGTAACAGCAGGAACTGGTGGGACTATCGCTTCTCTGGTTTATTTTTAAACATATACAAAATATGTTAAGGTACTAACGAAAGCCAAAACACATGAACACTTCTCACATAAAGGCTTCTATTCCAGAATTCATTCATCCCATTTTGTAAGTATTGTGTTTTATAAGCCTATTACACACACCGCTACATACAGTGTTAAGGAGAAAATGTAAGAGGTTTAACTCTTCATTCAGAGGAACATGAAAGCTGTTTTACCACAGGGAGATTATGCGTGTACAGTTTCTTTAGCTCTTAACTACTGTTTTTCTCAGGGTAAGGGAAGTGATAAGAGCAAAAGAGAAGTCAGTGCATTTTATTTAACTTCCTCTTTTTTAGCCATATATTTTCTGGCACATTTTCTTCTCTTAAACTTTGTGGGTTCCATTTCTTCATTGAACACCTGCACACACAAAAGATTGGCAAAACTCAACTTCACAAGGCTTTCAGCTCTCTCAATCATAACATATTTGTTGGCAAACTCAGGAAGTGGGGACTGGAAGAGTGAACAGTGAGGTGGATTTGGAACTGAGTGGACACCAAAGTTCCAGAGGGTCTGTCAGAGGCACAGGATGTAGTTGGAGGCCTCTCACTGGTGGTGTCCCCAGAGACTCCATACTGGCTGGGCCCAGTGTTCTTTTATTTATTCATCAGTAACTTGGATGAAGGGGCAGATGCCTTCTCAGCAAAGCTGGGAGAAGTGGTTGATAAACCAGAGGCCTGTGCTGCCCTCAGAGGGGCTTCAACAGGTTGGAGAGGTGGGCAGAGATGGGTGGATCTCATCAGTACCTGAAGAGAAGGTATCAAAAGCATGGAGACAGGCACTTCTCAATAGTGTCCAGGAGCAGGACAAGAGGCAATGGGCAGAAATTGATTCACAGAAATTCCAGCTGAACATGAGGAAGAACTTTTTTACTGTGTGGGTGAGTGAGCACCAGATTGTCCTGAGAAGTTACATATTCAAGAAGAGGGATATATTCAAGTACCACCACCTGATTGCAATCCTGTGCAGGGTACTCTAGGGTGATCCTGATTGAACAGGAGAGTTCAATCAGGGCCCAGTGTGGTCTCTTGTAACATCATCTGTTCTGTGATTCCATGGAAATGGAGATTCACTGGCACCAAATATAAGAGATCCCATTACACAAATCACTGTAATAAATGTCATTCACTGAATGCACTGTAGCAGCTGTGATCTGCTGGCGACTGTGCATCTCTTGTTCCCACAGTGTGTGAGCTTTCTCTTAAGAGTATACTTAGTGTAACAGGCAAGAAGCAGGTAATCTAGGAGAACATTAAAACTGCTCCTAGCTCAATCTGTTCACAGACACAGCTGCAAACCCCTGTTAGTGTTAAGCTGTTTAGCAACAAAATGGAAACTGTCTTTTACAGTTAGTGTAAACAAGTCAAATCCCAAAACATGTAGTTTGCATTCAAAAACACCAATACATCAAGGCAAGAGATTGTGTAAGAGGACCTCTGCATCACCTCACTGCATCATTTGTCTTTTTCCTGAAAGATACAGTCTTCCTTTCTCACATAGACACATAGCCTGTATACATACTACATCCTAGGAAGAAAAAAATTAGGTCTTTATAGTTGCCTTATATCTTTCCAGCCTATTGGTGTTGAGGTTTAGATTTGTTTGCTTCTTCTTTTTTCTTCTCACTTATAGAAGTTTTCCCCATATGTTGCTAAGGAACTAACTGCTGGATACTTATGGGTACTCAGGCAGAACAAAGAGAGCCAAAAGAGAATCTGGCTACACCTTTTGTCTCTCTGGGGATGTCTCTCGAGGGGGGAGGCAACATGAGTGCTTTTGAGGGCAAATAAAAGACAGAGCTGGAGGCAGCTTTGGCCTTCTTCGCTTTGCTCTTTGGACACCCATTGGAGAGGACACAGACAGGCTGTTCGGCAGAAAGAACTCCAGTCCTGGGAAGATTTTCCNGTCCTGGGTTTTGGGAGGCAAGGTCTTAGGGTTCTTGGTACTACTCTTTAGTTGTTAACACTGTAGTTATTTTCTTTTGTTGTTTAGTTTGTTATACATACTAGTAAAGAGCTGTTATTTCTTATTCCCATAACTTTGCCTGAAAAAAAAGCCCCTTTAATTACCTTTCTTGTCTAAATTATAATAATTTGGAGGGGGATGGGATTTCAATTGTCCAGACACCTGTCTTTCAAACCAAGACAATTGGTCAATTTAAAGAGAATTTAAAGAGTATTAAGAGACAGATTCAATTCATATACAATACATGCATCTGAGAAAAATTCCTTACTGAGCATCTAGAAAGTCCTGTGTAATATTCTACCTCTGTAAATGCAAAATTGGCTGACTGAAGTAGCTCAATGAAAAATGGTTATAAAGTTTCATGTTAATCTCAGGTTCATGACAGCTTTACTGCAGTGGGAAACAAATACACCCATGCCCTTTAAATTCTACTTTCACAAAAACAATACACTGTATATAGTGGAAAGCCTCTTGGAGAAAAAAGGAAATAAACAATATATATGAATGGACATTCATATTACAGACTGTGGTATTAGAAGATCAGATATAATCACAAAAGTAGAAGATAAGTATGTGTATACATCAGAGTGAAACAAGTGAATACAGTACCAAGTACTTAATACTGTGTCTTTTCAACCAACATAAAGGACTGAAGAGGTTTTATATCACAGCCTCTCTCAGTTCAGCCTAGAAAGTACTGCTTAGACCAGAACTCTGGGACAAGGAAAAGACAGATGTGTCAGCCAGTCTTTTGCCATGTGACAGAATAAGTGACAAGTGTCACTTGTAAGAGAGAAGTAGGAAAATGTTTATTATATCAAACAGTGATTTAACAAAGTGCAACAATAGCTGCAACAGTGGTTTAACATTTGGTGGCAAGGTACACTCGAACATTCGCTGCATAGAGAACAGGGTCAAGCAAAACTCTCAGTGAAACCTTCCCATTGAGTCATGAGATTCAGAAAGAACCCACTTGCATTCTAAATTCCTGTTTCAGTTATGTGATGGTATATCCAGACTTAGTCCTAGATGTGGTTGATGGTTTATATCTGAAGGATTATATACATAATGCTTTATATCACTTAGCTAAAATCTCGAAGTTTAGCATTACTTATCAAGAATCTGCTGCAGGAAGGAAAGTCTCAGCTACAAGGAGTAACCCTGAGAGGCACCTCTACTCAAGGAGCATGCCTGGGATTCACTCCAACCACTCAATGCCCTAGGCTGAACTGAGAGCACTGGGGACCCCAGAGCTGGATGCAATGCTCCAGGTGGGGTCTGACAAGTCCAAGTTAAGCCAGGTGCAGCTATCACAATCACTCCTGGTTGCTTATGCACAGGTGAGGGAGAAGCACACCTCACCAGTCTGTACATTCCCTCCCTTCTCCTCAGCAGTTTCAGGATGTTGTGGTGCAGGGACATGAGAAAAGATGGTTCCTGTGATTTGGGTACTCCTGCTGGCAGCTGTTGATATACAGTGTAATTCACAACCACTCACCACTGGTTTAGAAAAGAATATGGTCAAAACAGACTGAAATAGGGCCAAACATCAGAACTAGGATAAAATATAAATGTTCTACATGCAATTTCTTCCTCTTATCTACTCATTTAAGTATTTTGCTAAATGGGAATTGTAAGGGTCAAACCTTTGTGGTATTAACGCATGCAAACACTTCCCTGCAGTCCTCATTTCAAAGATAGTACACTGATGGAACTGTCTTATCACCAATAACTGTTTCTTGGTTGAAGACAAAGGGCAGGCAAATGATGCAGCGTAAGTAGAAAATGCTGTGTCAAGACCAACAGCACCAACTGGAAATCTTCTAAAGACTTTCCCAAAATTACTGGTTTGCCAAAATGAAGGTTTCTCTTACAAGAGCAGTCATAGAACTAGAATATACATCTGTCCAAAATGTAGAGCCACCCAACCTGCAAAAACATCCCCAGACAGCCTCACAGAAGTCTCACAGAACATATATTTCAGCTCTCATATAAATGATTATTTGAACACAGTGAAGCATTTCTGCTGAGAAACTATCAGTTTACAGAGGAAATACCACACAATGTCATTGCTTCATTATATTCACCTGCTATCTTCCACTGTGCTAGTACAGGTCACTCAGACAGAGAAAGGTGTCTTTCAATTTTGATTTCAGCCACCTTGCAACCACGTGCTGATAACAAGCACTTATCTACTATGGTATAACTTTCTGCATGAAGTAAGACTAAGAATGCCTCTTGTGATGAGTCATGCTGATAAAAGAGAAAAAAAAACCCCAAAACACAACAAAAAAGATTAAATAAACACCAAATCAGTAACAAAACAAGAATCCTACACATCCCCAAGACAAACAAGTGAACAAAAATGATTAAAAGCCTGCTCATGGTAGTCAGCTGAGATTTTTTTGTAGCTGTCAGTCTTGGTCATATTTGAATTAGACAACAACACCTAAAACTTAGTGATTAGTGATCAGATTACAATCATTGTCCTAAAGCACATTTTAATTGTAAATCAAACTCCTAAATGAAATTTCATTTTTCTAAAGTGTGAAGTCTAAAGTCCAAAGAAAATAAATGTCAGAGTGAAGTCTGGAGCTAAAGTGCCCCTTACTAATACCTGTTAAGATTGTTTTATCACATTCCCTTTCTGTGGACAAGTGTATTTCTAAGTTGCATAAATCAACTCAGAAAATTTTGCATCCACAGGATAGTGGTCAATGGCTTAAAATCCTGATAGATATCAGTGACAAGTGGTGTCCATACTGGCACCAGTGTTATTTAATAACTTCATCAGTGACATAGACAAAGGGATCAAGTGCACCCTCAACAAATTTGCACATGACGCCAAACTGAGTGGTGCTCCTTCAGGTGAGTCACACCTGAAGGATGAAATGTCATCCAGAGGGACCTGGACAAGCTTGGGAAGTGGGCCTATGGGAACCTTATGAGGTTTAACAAGGCCAAGTGCAAGATACTGCACTTGGGTCAGCACAGGCTGGGGAATGAACAGAAGAAGGACTTGGGGGTGCTGGTGGATAAGAGGCTGGACATGACCCAGCCATGGACACTCCCAGCCCAGAAAGCCAAACGTGTCCTGGGCTGCGTCCAAAGCAGCGTGGGCAGCAGGGGAGGGAGGAGATTCTGCCCCTCTGCTCTGCTGAGACCCCACCTGGAGCCCTGCATCCAGCTCCGGGGTCCCAGCACAGGAAGGACATGGAACTCTTGGAGCAAGTTCAGAGGAAGCAACAAAGATGGTTAAAGGGATGGAGCACCTCCTCTATGAGAAAATGCTGAGAGAATTGGGGTTGTTCAGCCTGGAAAAGAGAAGGATTTGGATTGATTTAAGTGCAGCTTTCCTTCTGAAAGGAGCCTGCAAAAAGACAAGAGAGCTTTTAAAAGCACTATATGTTTTTAAAAGAGCATGTAGTGACAGAACAAGGGAGGAATTTCTTCAAACTTTCAAAGCAAGTGGGTTTACAGTAGATATTAGGAAGAAATTCCTTACTGTGAGAGTTAAGGGCTACTGGAACAGGTTGCCCAGAGAAGTTGTGGATGCCCCGTCTCTGGAAGCGTTCAAGACCAGGATGGGACTGTGAAAAACCTGGTCTAGTGGAGGGTATCCCTGCCTGTGGCAGGGATGTTGGAGCTAGATGATCTTCAAGGTTCCTTCCAATGCAAATCATTCTATGATTCTCTGAATAACTGTGTCATTTGGAAAGATGAGCAGTTCAACTAAATACCAATAATCATAATTGTGTATTTTGAAAACTTAATGGTGTTATTTTACTTGAAGTTAGTTTGCAACAGAAATCAATAAATAGATAGCTAAATAAAATTAAACAGTTGTTATCTACTACATGCTAAAATACAGTAATTTATGTATAATATTCTGTGGTTTTCTCCTCTATCTCTGAATAGCCTGCATGTTGTTCTCCTGAGATATGCAAATTATTGTTTCCATCTGGTTTATTGCCATAAGGGACTGCTTGAGAATTTGGTTTATTAAAGCAGAGATGATGACTAAAAATACAGCAGTTTACCAGAAATATTATCTGCAAAAGCGTGAGCTCTGTAACGAGCTCGGTTTTCAGCATCTAGGAAGCCACTGCTTAAAAAAAAAAAAAAAAAAAAAAAAGGAAAAAGAAGTGTCTTATTGGCAAATATGGTGCCGGCCTTTCAATAAATTGTTTGAAGCATTCCACACTAACTCCTCCTGATTTCAGGTCACATAACAGGTTATGGATATGTTATCTCAGTGGTTCTTCATATGCTGAATTTCCTACTTCATCAAAGAGCTAATGGTTTCCACTCTGACTTAGTCAACAACAGTCTAGGTGTGCCCACATCCTCAGCTGATCCAATTTAGTTGAGGGCACTTTTAAAAGAAAATCCTAGGAACCATGAAGAAGCTGTGACAACCCATGACTACAAATAGAGATTGCACCTTGGGAAGTTCTGCACATTGCTGTGTGTGGGGGTTGCAACCAGAATTAATGACTTTTCAATTGCAGCATCCCTTCTTCATTTAGTTGGCCAATTTTAAATCCTTCTGGTTAGACAGAATGGATTAATGAATGAAAACAGAGCCTGCCAACTGGCTTCTAAGAATTTGCTATTCAATAAGCTTGGCTTCTTTTTTTTTACTTTGTGACCAGAAGAATAGCAATAGCCACTTTTTCTCTTTTTTTAATAAGGTTTATTTCAAAATGCGTGTAAAAATATGGTATGAGTGTATTGTTACTTGAAGACTAGGACTCTGAAACAGATCAATTTTTTGACCCATCTACCCCTCCCACAAGTTTTTACTAGAACTTTACTCTGCTGAAAACCTCACTTCAGCACAGAACAAAGGAAATCCTTCACAACATATTCATGGTCAGTTGCTGCACTTCAGAATAACTGAGAAATTTCTTGGAAAGTGATTTCCTACAGTAGGGATATTAACTCAAATCTCTGGCTCAGTAGTTTGAGCATGAGAAAGTCCAATAGTCTGGTCTAATTTCATACAAAAAGAAGAAAAAAGAAAATACAAAGGGAGGGATCAGCAGTGTGGAGTATTCAGGACCTTGGCACAAAAGAGGGTGCAGGAACTCAAACTGACTCTGCGTTATCCCAGACATGTCTATCCTTCTCAGCCCAGCCATTAGAAGCTGAGGTCTGGGGGCATACTTCCTCTGTGATGGAACTGTAGCAACTGCACCTCTGGGATTTCCCGGAAATCCTGCAGAAGGATTTTTCAGATAATCAGACAGCAATTAACAAGTTCTTAGAGCACACCATCAGAGCTTTCTACCTCTCATTCCTCTTCATAGATACAGTGATCTTGCTGGAGAGCAGACTTATTTAATATTTCATAGAATAAAATAACATCTTTTGCAGCAGGCTGTCACCTCAGAAGATAAGAGAATTAACTCTGTTCTCACTTTATATCAGTCTTTTTATTTTCTTCCCCACAGTAATAGTGGTACCAGTTGCACCTTTTCATTATACCTCCTTGTTCCTGTCAGACTGCCTCTTTAGTGATTAATATTTCATGATTTTTTTCTAGGGGCAAAAGGGAATGCATTTCAAATGCAGATAGAAAACTAAGACACAGAAAGTTTATCAGCTCCATTTCACATAGGATGTGAATAATGGCAATTCATTCTTTTTAATTGTTTACATGTGTTGTCTTCCTCAAGACTTGCAGCACATTGCACATTACATTTTTAGTCAGTTGCTATCACCTCCACATATTCATACCAAAACATGTATTTCACTTTTCAAGGGAGAGACTGTTTATTACTTACCTGAAACATATCCAATTTATATGTGCTTTGCCATAAACATGTGGTTCAGGGAACAGAAGCCTTTGGATCTTCAGTAGTACTCTGAACAACTCACCACCATTCTCCTGTACACCACTTGCACGCACATCGCTATTTCTGATTGTAAACATACAGGTCCCATTCCACAAAACAGCAGGACCTTTCTGCCTATTCTGAAAAGAAAGGTAAGTACAAATTCCTCATCCTAAACCATGTCTTTCCAGAGCAACGTTGCACATAATATTGATGGCCCTCAACGTGACCGGATTGTTGATGTAGCAAAATGCCCACTGGGCTTCTTGGGACACAGTCTATCAGTTACAGCATTTAAAGTCAAAGCCACCACACAATATCTATATCCACTATTCTGCAAGAAAGGCCTTTCTTGCATAGAAGATTTTGTTTAACGTTCTTGGGTCAAACATTCATATATTAGTCTGCCCACCTGAAAAAATCAATACTATGCTTTTTCACGCTGACCTACTTATGGAATCACAAAATCTTAGCTGATTGTCTGATGTCAGGAGTCTGAAGGAAATCAGAATCTCTCAACTCCTGTATCAGCATCTTCCACAACTGAATGGTCAACCAGGTTTATATAATCTGCTGCAACTAGGAAATGCAGTTCACTCAGATGTTCCATCTTCAATTCAATACAGTTTTGCTGCCAAAGCAGCAGAGTTTAAAAGTTTACAAAGTAACAGAGTTTGAAAAAGTGGATTCACAAAAAACACTTTTATCCTGCTATTTTTTTACTAAGTGGCAGACTGGGCATTCACAACCAACCTGCAGCTAGCAGTTAAAGTGCAGCCATGAATGTTCCAGTCTTGCTCCTGCAGCAAGAACGGTGCA
Organism: Pycnonotus jocosus; assembly: GCA_013400435.1. Lineage (NCBI taxonomy): Eukaryota > Metazoa > Chordata > Aves > Passeriformes > Pycnonotidae > Pycnonotus > Pycnonotus jocosus. The sequence continues at coordinate 12,337 of VWYP01023427.1, forward strand.
TGGTACCTTCTGTGCATTGAAGTCTAGCCCTTTAATCTTGAGGCAGGTGTGTGTTGTAATGCTGAAAATCTTCACAACTGTGATGGTTATCAATTTTGAAATTAAAAAAAGTGTGAAGTGTGAAAAAATATTTCTCAATGAAATATACAAATTCATGGCAAGCGTAGAAACTGTGTGATAGATGCAAACAGAACTGACAGAAATCTCCATTTTCTATTGACACACATTCTCCCTAGTTGTCCCTAATTGTTTTCAAGTATTTCATAAGTGACTTGATTACTTATCTTTTAATAATTCTGGTAACTTCATTACAGCACAGCAAAATTATCAAGTAGGTTAAATCAAAGATAACACCCTATAATTCAGTATATGCATTTTTTCATGGCACCAGAGATTTCTAAGTTTTATTATCCATTGGTGAAGAAAAACAAGTACTGATTATATTTTGAGATGCAAAAATATCACACTTTTTCTGTGCCCATACAACGATCATTAACTCTTGAACTTCATATTGATGGACATTGTTGCAAATTATCATTTCAAGCTAGAGACTTCACAGCAGTGTAAGAAAATACCATAAAGCAAACCAGCTGGACAATAAACAGTGTTAAGTAGTCTAGTATATCTCAAGTGGAGCTGTGAGGAAAAACAGAAAATAAGACACTTAGAAAAATTCTGTAACTATTTCCCAGTTCAGTTACAATAAGTTTAAAATGCCATTAAACACAGGCAAAAAAGGAACTGAAATAGCTCTGAGATGTACCTTATTCCACTAATGTACCCCAGGAGGCAGCTACCAATCAGCCCCTGTAAGCTGAAGCATTTGTACCCCTATCAAGTGCAGCACAACCATTCCCCCCTGAGATCTGGTTCCAGTCCACAACACATATGGGCTTCTTAGGAAGAGAATTTTTCAGTTCTTCGGACATAGGAGTAAATTCAGAGTTTCTCCAGAAAGACATCCTGAGAGAAGACTGAAGCTCTGTCCCTTGCAATAATTTCTTTATTAATTATAAGTGATGCCAACATGATTCTCTAACTTGTACACATTTGTGTAAACTTATTACCTTTGTTTTTGGAGCTGCTAGTCCTAAAAAAAAGGTGTAAGGTAAAGGGAACAAGTGGGCTTGATTAGCAGAGTTTCCTGTGAAACTCTTACACATTAGGAATTTTAAACCTTAAAAGCTTTTTACATTTCACAGATTGTCTCTGAGCCTACCTAAACCACCAAAAATGTAGGAAAAACGTCTTTGATAAAATGTTTGCCATCAGCTGAAAGCCTATAGCCCATTTTCCTCCCCCTAACAACTTAATATTAGATAATTAACTTAAGAATAAAGTTTCAGACTTGTTCTATGTATAGAAATTTGCTTTTTATCTAAGTTCAGAGCTACTTGAGAGCCATCCATTGCTAATCAAAGTATAGTCATCAAGGTAACAGTTCCTGAAAGCCAAACTTGTTTGCTTTGTTTTATCAACAGAAAACAGTCCTCCAGTTTTCATTTTTGCAAGTATGGATGCCTCTGAACTACTTTATATTCTTCAGGTATTCTCCACGACTCCATTCTCCATGCATATGTAAAATTCATGTGCTTAGCACATGAAAGAGAATGTATGAAAACATAATTTCCATTTAGTTCAATTTTATGTACAGATCTTCATGTTGAAACTCCAGCAGCTAAGCAGTGAGCTATCAGCCAAAACCAGAAAAGTTCAAAGAAATACAAAGGGAAAATCAGAAGCCTCATCTTCCTGTCATGTCATCTTTGTTTTACAGCAGAGTAATTAAAGGCATTCAGTCCCAATTTTACTATCAGATAAAGTTCTCTTCCTTTTTCCTGGATTGTTAAAAATATGAAGAAATTCGAGCTGATAGCATTCAGAAATGCTTTCCCTTTGTAAACAAGATCATCACAGTCAGAGTGTTGACTGAGGTGCTACATGATGGTTAAGACACTCTGTGTGTCCCTGATAAGCAGGGATAGTAATCAGGAGAGAGGTTGGTGTCTGCCTAATCTTAGCCTCTTTCAGACCAGTTTCTGCAAGTTATAATTGCCTTCTGTCAGCAAATAAATGGCCAGAAAGATTCAGAATTCACATCTCATTTAGAAAAATCTCTCTGTTGTGTAAAATTAACCATGGTTAAGCAAAAACATCAGGAAATAGGTATTTGCTGAAGAATGTAACTTCTTTCCAACAGAACCACAAAATGTTAGAGCAAAAGCCCTAAAAGACAGATTAAAATCCATTTAAACTGGAAAATAAATCTATATGTAGAAAAACTCTTACTGGCAGACCAGCAGAAACAAATAGCAATGTTTTGCATTGTGCAGAACAACAGGTTTTAAATACATGGTGTATAAATGCCCATAATTGGGCTTAAGGTTTGTCAAGTGTGGCTGCTATGTTACTGTCCATGAACACATCTTCCTGAGCATCAACAAGGTTTGCACATATCCAGCACCTACTGTTGCAAGGGGTTTTATGCCCCTTGAGAAGGCAAATTTACAAATTTAGGTCCTGTGAAGACAGGCAAGTAAGACAATAAATGAACCATGACAGATGCAACAATTCCTACTATTTTGTTAACATAACAGAATCCATGACCTGTTCCTTCACTAAAATAATGCAGTCCACAGGCTGCTCTGGGCACTCCTGAACTGTGAAAAACAGCAAGATTCAGGCATCTGCATCACCAGTCAATAATGATAAACAGAACAAGGTGGAAGGGCAAACCTTATCACAAGTATAATGTAACACTAGTACTGAGAAGGCACATACATTTTGAGGTTTATGACTCTTGGTACAAATAACTGCAACCATTACTTAAGATTTTAAGCAAATGAACCTTGAATTAAGCCGGCCTGGAAGGGGCTGTCCAAAAAATCTATCGACCCAGCCTTTCTTTCCTGGCTTACACAGGCTATAATTAGCCAGATTCCAACTTAAGCGTTGGGGAAAGAAATGTGATTGTCTAGTATCCTTTGAGAACCCAAAATCTTGAGGCAGACTTCTTGTCCTTTCCCTTCAACTGAACCATTTTTTAGGCTAAGCTGTGTCACTGACTTGACAGGTACAATAAATAAGGTAATACTGAATAAAAAACTAGTGCTCTAATATATTTTAGGATGCTCATTCTAAAAAAACAAAACAAAACAAAAACAAAACAAAACAAAACAAAACAAACCACCAAAAAACAATATCATGTTGGGAAGTCAGCAGTTCAAAAAAACAATTATTAAAATCTAGAAATCTGACAAACAACATGAACAAAATTTAGAAGTTATGAAAAGTGCTGTAATAGTAGACTATTTGCCAATTATGTGACCAGATCAAAGCATTGGTTAACTCTGGCACAGGAATAGAACAGTCTTGGCATGTTACAGGGATTGTAAATTCTTTCACCTTCCCCTTTTTCCTCTCAGAAGAGGCTGGTAATTTAAATTAGTCTTAACTCCATAGCATGGCATCTAGATGGAAAATGGGAAGAAGAAATTAAAGTATACATATGTAGTGGGTGGACACTGTCTGGATGTCAAGCATCCACCAAAGCTGCTCTCTCACTTTCCTCTAGCAGTGGAGAGGGGAGAGAAAATAGGGTCCATGAATAAGGACAGAGAGAGGTCACTCCCAAATATCATCATGGGCAAAACTGACTCAACTTGGGATATTAATTGAATTCATTACTAACAAAACCAGAGCAGGATAATGAGAATTGAAATAAAAACACCTTTCCACCTCCTTCCTGAGCTACATCTCCTCCTCAGCAGTGGCACAAAGAAACTGGGAATATGGGTCATGATCAGTTCTTCACACATCGTTTCTCTGCTCAGAGAGAAGAGTCCCTGCTCCAGTTTGGAGTGCCTGCCATGGGAGAGTGTTGTCCATAAGCTTTTCCAGTGTGGGTCCATCCCATGGGCAACAGTTCTCCACAATCTGTTCCAGTGTGGGTCACTGTTCCTCAGGGTGCAGTCCTTCAGGCACAGCCTGCTCCTGGGGGTCCCCCACAGGGTCACAAGTCCTGCCAGGAGATCTGTTCCAGCCTGGGCTCCTCTGTCCACAGCTCTGCAGGTCCCTGCCAGGAGCACAGGCCTCCCAAGGAATCACAGCCTCCTCTCAGGCATCCACCTGCTCCAGCCTGGGCTCCTCCAGGGGCTGCAGGTGGATCTCTGCATCCCCATGAACCTGCATGGGCTGCAGGGACAGAGCTGCCCTCACCATGGGCTGCACCAGGGGCAGCAGGGGAATCTCAGCTCCAGTGCCTGGAGCAGCTCCTGCCCATCTCTCTGCACTGATCTGGGTATCTGCAGGGCCCTTGATCTTCTCATATGTTCTCTTAGCTCTTGTCTGTCTGCAATTACACCTGTGCAATAACTTTTTTTTTCCCTTAAATATGTTACCACAGAAGTACTACCACAATTCCTGATTGCCTTGGCCTAGTCCAGTGATGGGTCTGTCCTGGAGCCAGCTGGCACTGGCTGTGCCAGACATGGAGGCAGCTTCTGGAAGCTTTTCACAGAAGACACCCCTTTAGCCCCTGCTACCAAGACCCAGCCACACAAACCAAATACAGGAAATGCAGGTGAAAAGCTAGATGTCCTGTCCCTGCTACTTGCTGCTTCAAAGAGAATATGAGCAAGTAAATAAACTATATACCTCAAATATCAATACCTAAATACAGGTAAACTAGTGTGAAGACCAAAATTGACAAGCTTAATTTTAAGACCTATATCTAAGTCTCAGATTATTCTGGATGCTCAGTAAAGGACTCTGGAGAATGAGTCACTTCTCCATGCATGAATACATTAAAATATATTTTCAAAACATCAATATATTCATATCAAATTAGCACAAATAAGCAAAGATGTTTTCACCTTAGGCAAATTACATTCATTACTGCTAGTGACTCAGGTGTCCTATAAATGTAGACCTTATTTTGCTAGTAAGATCCTGCACATTGATAGTTTGAGTAAATATTTGCATGTCTCTGCAGAGCGTGTTCTGTCCATTCCTCCTCAGTTAGATATCCATATGAATGTTGGTTCAGGTATCCAACTGCATGAATGTCCTTGCCACAGACAGGTAAGAAACAGAGAGGATTGGAGATAGCATTTACTCAGGCAGAAAAAGTGCTGCAGGGAAAATTTTTCGTGAGAATCCTATCTTCACTCTAAAATTTGAGCTGTGACAATAAAGTTTATTCAGTTAGAGATTCTTCATTCTGGAGAGCCTTCCTCAACCATAATAACTTGCCTAGAGGAGGATTTGGGCCTCCATAATCATCTGCTGCACCAAACCTCTTCAGTTGCAGATAGCTTTTGACTTTCTGTTCCAGACAGATACACATTTCATACATGAAATGGAGAAGAATGCCAAAACAGTAAAGTGGTCCCGGCTAAAATACCCTTGAAGACAATGGTAAGCCTGTGAATATATTGCCACATGAGAGGCTGTTATGTATAAAAAGTACATTTATTTCTTTTTAGGATAAATTACAAGGTATGCTAAGACCATTTATAGAGTACCACGGTCTAGTGATCTCAGATTTCCTCCACAGGTTAGGTCTGTTTGTCATTTTAACTCATTAAAAGCTAAGCAACCGTGAAATTACTTCAGTGGATAAACTGTTCAAGAACTGTGGTTATTGCTCCATAAACAGCTTTCCAACAGATCTACTGCTCTTGAGGTAAGCAGTGTTCTCTCCAGGCCAGTATCTTGTGTCTCAGTGTTTCTGAAAACAGAAACTTTTTCACTGGCAGCTTGATCCTGCTCCATCACAGTAATGCGTCATGTTGCTCCTGATTGGAATTTGCATAATCTTTTTAAAGTTCTGACTGAGCTGCAAGAAAGTTTCTCCTCCAACTGCAGCTGTGTGGTATGCAACAAAACATGCGTGGAAGGTGATAAATCCGCATTTCTCAGGTGTGCAAAAAACCTTCCCCAAAGACAAAATTGTCCACTATGAATAGAAAATGGTGGTTTGATTTGTACTTTCACTTCCAAATCTCTGCACTAAAGTGAAAAGCAGCTGTTCATGCCCATTTAGGAACACTCTCATGCTACTCCAAATGGAGTAGAAGCTGGAGTGATCAGCTCAAATTAAATTAGTAAGAAGTAATTGGCTAAAAATGTTTTTTGTAAAAGATGGTACAAAACTATAGAAACATTCATTCAAAAGCAAGTTATTGCAGAACTGCACAGAAGAATACACAGAAAGTGTTCTGCAGCTTCACAGGCTTAATATTATCTGCCATATCTAAAGGATAACTATTTTATATTATGACCACCAAAGACCTCCTAACAGCAAAATTTACAGGCCAAATTATTATCATGTTAATTACAATTACCTTCTTCCACATGAGACTTTTGTGACACCAAGAAAAATGTTCATTCTTAGAAGATGGGTAGATAATTTGACAGGAATGACAGGATATAAAGAAGTAACTCTTTTTTTGTCAGAAAGACATTTAACTGGGCAGAGGTTAGAGAACAGTAATTAATCGCTTAATTGTTTTGAAAAGACAAGCACTAAAAAGTATGACCTTTCATTGACACTTTGCTGCAACAGTACATTAATTATTGCTGAATTGCAATGGGTCTCCTGTGGGAACACAGGACATTGTCATTAATACTGAACAAGTTTACCATGGTCATGACTTTTATAGCAAATGCCTAATGCTAAATTATGGGACTATTTGGCTCTTGGTCTGATATGTCCAGAAATCTTAATAGAATTCTTCTCTGTGAAATATTTCTTGCATTTAAAAATTAGTAATTCTCATGGTCCAAGGAGCTGGCAGAATTTAATTAAAGAAACGCTGAAAAAGACAAAATGGACTTGGATAGATTGGAAGAGGTTTTTTATCCATCAGCTATTTTTCTTCTAAGTTTTCACAACAACTTTTGCAAAGTTCAATTCTTCACTCCAGGAAAGTCAGGGAACAAGTCTTGAACTCTTGAATAAAAAAGATTCTAATGGAGATCACACCGCATTGATTCAGCCTGAAGGCAATGGTGCTGAGAAGTAAAACATGACAATGGGAGATGCAAGCAGATGATGTGACAAAGAAGGTGTGTCCATTCTTTGTCACTGATTCATTTGGGGTTTGTTTCTGGTTTTACCCTTCAAACTTTACTTTGCTCTTTCTGCTCTAAATCAGCCACATCAGACTTGGAAGACTGTCAGAATAAAGAGGTTGCCTTGTCAACCTGCTGGGAAAACAAACACATAATGCAGAACCTCCTTTACGAAAACCTTCTCAAAAAAACATGTAGTCTTGGAAAATCTTGACATCAAAGTAGAAACATTTTAATTCCTCACAGTTTTTTAAGCTTGTGAAGCATACTGAGAGTATGAGACAATTCTCCACTGTCCTCTCCTGCTCATTCGCACGTGTTCTCTGCAAACATGAGGCCTACTGTTTCATTACTAATGTAGCAATAAGGATAACCTCTCCCTTTAGAGAATACTCATCCAGTTGGAAGAAGAGATTTTGGGGTGTACTGTTAAGCAGAGAGGACACGGTACTCATCTTTAAATATGATACCAATTGTTTGGTCTGGTGCTTCTAAATTTCACCCACAACAGTGCAGGCAGTCTACACCAGGGCTAAAGCCAGTAAAAACTTCAGTCCCAAGTCTGAAACTCCCTTCATGGCATTTAGTCAGCAGCTTGTTTCTCAAACAGATGTTCAGCAGGATAGGTTTGGATGGGCTGCTCTAGAGAGCCAGCTAAAAGGAAGAAAAAATCACGAGTTACCACAGCACCTTCTGAACTCCGGAAGCAATTGCACACTTTAAATCTGCATTTCTTGTATTTTACAAATGTCTTCAGAGGACATGTGTTCCACCTGTATTTTTATTTTGAAAAGCTTTTGGATGCTTTCCTTATAGCATGATTTTTTTCCCCAGACAGCAGTACTTCACTGCAAAGCCATGTCAAAGTGAACAACGCTGCAGAGAGCAGATTGTCCCCATAGAGACACTGAAGTGTTCTTAATACTTGTTTTGAAAACCTTCTTTTGAAGCATACACAGTTTTTCTCTTTGGTAAACACTTTCTTTTCTTCTCCAAGGTATAGCCAGGATGAGTAGCCCATCTAAATAGTCTTCAAGTGTTAATGAATTTTACATGAATGAATAATTAATGAACAATGTCTTCACACAGTTATGAAGAATCATTTGGACTGAGATTGTAACCTATCACAACCTGAAGGAGAACAGCAAAGGTAACCCATGATCTCTGTGAGCAGCTAAGCCTTTGATTGGGCTTCTTTGTACTGCAGAGCAGCTGTGGCACAAGAGGAGGTTGGCAGAGGTGCCTGGGACAGAGTAACAAGGCTCTGCAGCAATGAGGCTGCCAGCCCATATTCTTCCAGACAGCTGACCCCCCTCTCTACTGCAAAATAGTCACAAATTCTCTCTTTCTGTAAGCAGAGAACCAATTCTTAAGTCACATCTTAGGGCTCCAATTTAGAAGTGATACAACCTCAATTCCATTTCAGCTGTGAAATCAACCAATATTTTCCTGAATGTGCCATCTTGTATGTAAATGCCCCACAGGTATAAGGGCAGATTATTTTTACTTCTCTCCAGAATGAAAGAAACTGGCCTTTATCCATGCCTGCTGCTACACATGGTCTAGTTTTCTTCTAGATAAATGCCTACAAAAAAAGCAAAAAGGCATTTTTCAGTAGATATCAGTTCAACACCCTGCCTTTTTTTTTGTTTCCAGGGAAGAGAAATTTTCCATAGGTTTTTGCACAAATCCTTTCTGTGACCAAGAGATCGCTAGCAGTCATTTGTACATCAATAGACCAGAGCTGCTGTTAGCACTGACATCAATAATTTCTTGGATACAATCAGCATAATGCATCAAGGTTATATAATTGGTTTCCAAACCTTAATCCTTGAGGGTCCAAAAGTTCATAATTTAGCCAGAAAGTCTGCCACACAAATACTTGCCTATCACTTCAGTTCAGTCTCAAGTAATCCCTAGCTATTTCTGGCATTACTTCCCACTAATTGATATTCTCTTGTTCTTTCTCTGCTACTTCTCTCATTTTCCTTATTTTTTTTCTTCAAAGTGTCTACTGCAAACCCAAGCAGAGCTGCTTCCACTGCCATAAGATGGTTTCTTGTTTCTAGTGCAAAACCTCAGGGAACTATGTAAATTTTTTATTATTATTTCCATTTCTGTGTTAAGAACGTAGCATAACAGTAACCTTCAATGACAAGTAGAATGTCTTTTTGTAGGAGAAAATTTTGTAGTGGATGATCAAATACACTCATTTAACTTTTATTTCAGTTTTCTAAATATAGGAGTGCAACTGCTTTCAAGATGTCCTCAACATATTCAAAAAATAATTTATGAGTCATTAAAAGACATAGATATAGACAGCTATATAGATAGAGATAGAGGTAGAGACAAATAGATATAAAAGACATTCCCAGCCTTTAGTATGTTAAACTTAAATTGGGAGGGTAAACCTGACCCTAGAAGAGACATAAATATAATGGAACTACACAGCTAGAGGAATAGTGGCATGGAACTTCTCCCAGGTCCATTCAGAGTTTTAGCAATATGAGTAATGAGGACTCTGAGCAGCAGTTATCCCCTGCTATTGTGCTATTCTGCCTGTATCAATGATTTATTGGAGTTACAAATAAGGAACATATGCACATTTCATCCATTTTCTTTCAGCTTTACAAGCCATATGTTATTCCCCAAATAATTAAATTGTTATAGTTAAACTAAGGCATCTAGACATAGCACTAGCTATCTGTACACAGACATCTCAGCACAGGCTTTGAGGATGATTAGGCCAAGAAATCCCTCTCTCAGGGAGGACAGGTTGTGAGATTGGACCTTGCTTTGTGCTTTAGGAGATTTATTACTGGAAGTACTGACTGGATTTAGGCTAAGGATTAAAAGAGGAGAGATATCATTCCCCAGATAACCATACTTGCAGTTACTGGTTCATGAAAAAGGTTTCACTGTAGTGAAAGCTTCTCCCTTTTAACCATGTAGAAGCAGCCATTATGGTTACTGCTCTTATCACACAGAGCACCTTACCTTGGGTGATATGGCTGCCCACAGATTTCTCTGATGTTAATAACCCAGACCAACTATTGCTGGCTGACCAGCATGTTGCAGGTGGCCATGGCTGTAAAATGGCCGCCTGTCCTGCTTACTGGGGCTCTCACTTTGACCTAAGGGCACTGCTTCAAGCACACATCAGGCCTTAGAGTGACCTGGGTTAGTCAGAATCTGAGTTGAATGAACATATGTCTAACCTGTTTATTTGTTTCTCAGATTCAGCCAAAATGTGCTTCACAGCGGTCAGCATGGCAGTGCATTTTACAAATATAGTGAACAGTACTGAAATACCTTGCATCAGCTTTATGCTAGCAGCACCACCATATATACCTACATAGCACAGTCATTATTGAAATGAGGAGCATTATCATTTCCCAAACTGACTTTCTTCCACACATTCAAAGGAAAAATACAGTTTTGCAGTTTTTACTGACTGATTGCTTGCTTAATCTTTCCATTTCAAGTGTTTATCCAGAGACACCCATGTGTTACCTCACCTTTAAACCACCTCACAGTTCTCACACTACTCCACCAACAAACACTTCGTCACACTATAAATGCTTTGCAGTAGATGTCACTTTGAGATTGATACTCTTTTGCCATGGCTAGGAAACATACAGAAAAGCTTCAAGCATTTCCAGACATAATATGAGCCTCATTCTCTGCAATCACAAATGTTTCTTTATAATTGTGTCACAAGCACAGTCTTTCTCCTGCTGTTTTAGGTAAATTTATTGTTAATTTTTTATTTATATATGTAGTTTTGTTTTACTTCTCATTATATATGGAAGTCAGTTTTATAAAGTTTTATATCAGTTTTATAAAGTCAGTTTTCAGCCGGTATCAAGATCTAAATATCCTACTAAAGCAATTCAGAGTGAATTTCGGTCTGTCCCAGTGAATAACCAAGATGCAGCACTTCTAACTTTAATGTTAGTCAAAATGCCAGGGAATGAAGAGGTTTCTGCAAAAGAGACTTCTGAGTCTTTGCTTTTTCCCTCCCTAAATAAACCCAGTAAATCCTCAGATATAAGAGTTGTTGGAGCAAGGCAAAACTGAGAAGGATCTCCTAAATAATACTAACTCTATCAAGCTTGAATTTTGCCTCACTTCTGCTGTAGAGCTGCGCATATGTCCTTAAAAAGACTAAACGGGCATCAAGAAGTGGCTTTTGCTCAATGCCCAGAGAAAGTTTAGCCTGGGGCAGTCCTAAAATTTCACATTGTCCTGGAAGCAGTGAACTAGAAAGGTAAATCTTAATTCTTAAATTAACTGGACATGCAAGGGACAGAGAATAATTTCATTATTAAGGCTGAATACATGACTACATCCAATTTATCATCTTAGGCATGAAGACTGAACTGACCCCAGCTGGTCAGACCATGATGCTAGAAATGTCAAGGTTGTGGTTTTGATCACTGTATGGGCTATACACTTAAGAGTCAGTCAATGATCCATGTGGGTCCCTGCTAACTTAGAATATTCTGTGATTCTGTGACTCACTGACTCTGTGTAGAGCAAGCTGGAGCTCAGGTCCAGCCCAAGCACAAAAGAAGACAAAGACTAATGGTGAGAAGAAAAATGAAACTGAACCTCCTTCAAAACCCTTACTTTCCTCAAACCCCCGTAACTCACTTATCAGGCTCAGTAACTAACATACTGTTTGTTTGTTCGTTGTGGTAAGGCATTCCCTGCAGGAACTGTAGGATGGATGGGCTCTGTCCCAGGACAGGAGTCATGCAAATCTGCCTGTAAGTCACTAGATATAGAAGTGCTTTAGAGGAGAAAAAAGAGAGCCAACAAGCTGGTTTGAATTCTGAACCCTCATTTGGTGTACAGATGGCTGGCAGGCCTCTTGGCAAAGCCAGTTTTGAGGACTGGTCAGCTTTCAGAGGCTGCCCAGGGCTTAAAATGGTGCAGATGGTCAATGCTGTCTTGTGAGCAAGAAAATTTCTAAGCAACATCATGACAGCTGAGTTTTTTCAGCTGCCCCCAAATGTCAGCTAAAAATCAGTATTTTTCTAAGTACTTTTTTTTACACTTCTGGTTCCAGAAACAAAAACTTTTGTGATACTGTATTGGGTCTGACTGAGGTAAAGTTCACAGCCTTCACAGTGCTGTGCTTTGCGCTGGCAGCTGGCAGGGTGTTGATAACGCACCAGTGCTGGGGCTGCTGCTGAGCAGTTCTGTCCCTCTGACATTCCCCCACATCAAAGGGCTGGGAGGGGACAAGATCCTGGGAGGGGACACAGCCAGGGCAACTGACCCAAATTAGCCAAAGGGATATTCCACACCATGTGATGTCAGCTCAGATAGAAAAGGTAAGGGAGAGAGGAGGAAGAGGGGGGGCATTCTTGAGTTTTCGATGTTTGCTTTCCAGAGGAACCATCCCCCATGCTGAAGCCCTGCTTCCCAGGAAGTGTCCAAACATTGCTGCTGATGGGAAGGACTGAGGTTTTTTCCTCTTTAGCTCATGCCCACACAGATCTCTGTTTATTGCTTTCTTTTTAGGGGTGGAATGTGTTGGTTTGGCACGGCCTGGTTTTTGGTAGTGGAGGTGATTTCTGTGAGCAGCTGCTGGAAACTTCCACCATGTCCATCAGAGCCAATCCCCGATGGCTCTGAAGATGAACATGCTGCTGGCCAAGGCTGGGTCAATTAGAGATATTGGTAATGCCTCTATGAGAACATATTTAAGAAGAAAATTAAAATAAAGTGGGGCATACACAGTTTTTTTTCTTCTAGTCAGAGAAGAGGAGGAGGTGAGATCATGAGAGGGAAACAAAATGGAGACACCAAGGTCAGTGGAGAAGGAGGGGGAGGAGGTGCTCCAGGGGCTGGAGCTGAGATTCCTCTGCAGGCTGTGGTGAGACCATGGTGCAGCAGCTGTGCCCCTGCAGCCCATGGGGATCCATGGGGGATGCAGAGATCCACTCACAGCCCATGGGGATCCACAGGGGATGCAGAGATACACCCACAGCCCGTGGGAATCCATGGGGGATGCAGACATCCACCCACAGCCCATGGGGATTCACGAGGGATGCAGAGATCCACCCACAGCCCATGGGGATCCACGGGGGATGCAGAGATCCACCCACAGCCCGTGGGGATCCACAGGGGATGCAGAGATCCACCCACAGCCCGTGGGGGAGGTGCCCATGCTGTCGCAGGTGGATGCTTGGAGGAGGCTATGATCCAGTGGGAGACCCTGTGGAAAGAGGGGCCCTGCTTCCAGGCTGGAGCAGCCTGTCCTTGGAGGGCTGCACCCCATGGAAGAGTGACCCATGCCACAGTAATTTTGGGAGACTGCTGCTCTTGAGAGTGGACCCACGCTGGAGAAATTCACAGAGAACTGTCTCCCATGTGAATGGACCCCATGGTCTCACAGGGGACGGGCTCCTCTCTCTGAGCAGTGGAAGAAAACCTCAGATGACGAACTGACCAAAACTCCATGCCCTGTCTCCCTGTGCTGTCAGTGGAGAGGAGGGAGAGGTTGGGGAGAGGAAAGTGTTTTTAAGGGCTTTTTTTATTTCTCTTTATCCTTCTCTGATTCTGTTAAGAAAAAATTCACTTTTCAACTTTAGGTTGAGCCTGTTTTGGGCTTGGAGTGTTTTCACCCAGTCCTTATCTCAACTAATGAACCCTTCATGATTTTTTTTTTTCTCTCCTCTGCCCAGGTGTAGCGGGGAGGGTGAGCAAGCAACTTTCATGGGCACTTGCATTTGGCCCGTGTCAAACCACAACAGCAAAAATCTAATCTCTACAGTAACCTCTGGAAACTTTAAGTCATCAAACTCACCAAATCATTTATCTTGCCTCTCTGCCCGTTAGCATGCTGGAAACGTGGTTCCCATCAAAGCCAGTGGGAAGACTTCACAGTTGTTTCTCATGGTATTTAACAATAGTTCTATAATTTCAGGATTGAATTCATAGCGTTTCATGCTTAAGAGCAGCACCTTGCTAACAGAAGAGATAATAGTCCTTCTTGTTGTGAAAGCTGCTGTCCATTATAAGTTAACTGACAGTAGCCTTGAAAATCAGCTAAAACATACATGCAAGTTCTTTCAGCCAAGTTAAGAAATGCGGGGTTGTCCTTTTCCTTCAGATATCTTTCTCTTACACATGAGAGAATCAGAAATTTTTTCCAGACATAGATATATAGGAAAGGAACCCCTAAACACTGGGCTTGGAGAAACCAGTTAAACAATACCAAGAAAAAGTAGCAATTGGTTGCAAAATAAAAAGCGGTGAAATCCCTCTGACATATGGAAGTGTAGTTACATGGGAGACAGGCATTTTGCAGACTAAGTGAATTTCCCTCAGAGAGCAGGGTTAGCTGCTGTATTTGAAAGTATACTGAAGATGAAAATGCATTTACATGTAGCTGCACTTCAGAAACAACTAAGGACGCATACAAGAAGGGCAAAACAGTAGGGTGAGTGTGTGTGCCAAGTTCTTTTACAAAGGAAAAAAATTAATTGAAAAATCATGTACAGTGAGCTTTAAAAATTGAGTTTGCCTAAGTTCATCACATAACCCGCTAATATCACTCTATGCCACAAACTGAGATTTAATGTTGCAGAATCCTGTTTACTCGGGGCCAGGATCTAATATATTCTCACTGCCTCCATGTGCTCATGGCTTGCTAATCATCCTCTCCACAGGCAAAGGAAAGCCATCCTTTTCTGGATAAATCCAACAAATCCCCTGTGGGATCCTTTTTACCACTATTTTAACAAAGTCTCTTTAATGTGACAGATGCAACTTGAAGCTTCTTTCATGTTGGTGTTTTAGTTTCCTCTTCCACAATCTAATAGCTGGAAATTTTGATGAAATAAGCTGAGAAGCACAAACTGAATCTTTGAACCTACACTGATGAGCAGTTTCAAAGCTTTCACAAAGCACACACCTGGAGTATGAGATTAAGATCTTCTTTTGTAGTTCATTCCTACTTCCATACATCAGTTCCTCCTAATCATGCAGTGTGTACATGAAATGTAACTTGCCAAGTCCTGTTAAAGTAGATACATAACAGAAGAACATAAAGAGTCTCCTAAAGGCCAGACAAAATTTAGTCCAAAGGCTAGAGTGAAAAATCCATGTTGCATATGGCAGGTTCACTGGGGAACTAAATCAGCAAATTATCAAGCATTCTTTAAAATTTATCACAAGTGGGAGAAAAGGTTTTATTCTTTCACACAAACATTTGGAAGAATATTCAAACCAAGGTTCTTTATTGAAAGAGCAGAGATGTGGCAGGCCCACTCCTATTCAAGCATGAACAGTACAGCTCTAAAACAGACCTCCATAAATCATTCCAGTTGCTTGACAAAAATGTATTCCTATCCTGGAAATTGATGCAAAAATCCAATAGATTTCTTTCAATGAGAAGGAAAGAAGTGTGAGTTTTCATTGTCCCCATGGAAAGGAAAATTGGGTGCAAAGCACAGCTTGCACCACAATAGTTGGCTAACTTCAGCTGCCAGAGGATTTAATGGAAAATGAACAATATATGCTGTAAGAACATATTAGATTGTAACTTTTTTTAAGCAGATCTGAAGTCTTCAAAGCATCAGTGTTTGCTACATTCCTGTATGACTGGAAAAACCACTGGACATAGTTTGTGACAGTTAACAACATTTTATTAATGAAATAGCAAAGTAAAAGTTGTTCCTCTGAGCAGGTGAAGAGAGACATAGAATAAATATTTCCAGGAAGACTGAGTATTTTTAACAGACTCAAGAACACATCCAGAGAAATTTCAAAATAAGGATGACCAATTCCCAGAATCACGGAATCGTAAGGTAACAGCTTAAAGACTGAAATGCTAGTGGTGATAAACTTGGAGATGAACAAGAGGAACTGTACTCTATAGACTTTTAGTGCAATAACTCAGGCATTCTATAACTACGTGCACATGTAATATAATGTTGTCACTGCTGCCTGCAGGTCAGAAATCTTGTACTTCATTTACAAGTCCTCAGGACTGAGGACACCCAGTCTTCCTCCAGCAAGTTTGCTGTTTTATTTTACTTTCTTCATACAGTACAGCCATGACATTATGCAAATAGAAGTAACAAATCCTTATTTTCAATAAATTATGAGATTCCTAGCTCTAGCATATGAGACTGTGTATAGGAATAAAGACTTGGTACAGAAGGAGGAGGCTTCAGAAGTGGAGACAGAGAAAGTGGTGTAGAGTTCACAGGCATGAAATGAGAAGACAAAGGGCCTTGGCACTCATACCTATCGGATATAGGCAACTTCCCAACAGTCGCCAAGAGAAATACCTTGGACCCAGACATAATTTGGTTTAGGGTTATAAAGACAATAAAGAATTCTGGAATGAGCACCAGAAAAGCATAAATTCAGACATACTTGTTGCAGACCAATGAAAAAATAGCAAACCTGGAAATGCATGTCAGTAGGGAAAGGGTCAGTCCCTTCTCCCAGGTAACAACAGGACGAGAGGATGAGAGGAAATAGTATCAAGATATACTAGGGAAGGTTCAGGTTGGACACAGGAAGAATTTCTTTACAGAAAGGGTGATCATGTCAGAATCGCTGCCCAGGGAGGTGGTGGAGTCACCATCTCTGGAGGTATTCAAGAAATGACTGGACATGACACTAAATGCCATGGTCTAGTGGACAAAGTGGTAGGGGAGGTAATCAGACAAAGGCTGGACATGATGATCTTGGAGGTCTTTTCCAACTTAAATGATTCCGTGATTTTGTGAAAAATTATCTCAATTGAAAGCCAGAGGAAAAAAAATAACATAAACATATTACTAATGGTGAAAACCTGGATACACAGCATTCCACCACCAGGATGAAATTACCAACGTTACTTCAACAAGAAAGAGAGGAAATCACCAAGAAAATTTGTACAAAATTAAGAATTTGGGCTTAATTTATTTTTATTCCTCTCCCCCCCTGCCCAATTACTAGACTCTCAACTGCATTAAAAATAAACTCTTACCTTTACAAAAGGTGTACTATCTCTTTGCCTACAGTCATAATTTTAAAACCAGCAATAGTATAATAGATGCAAGTTTTTTGTTCATTCAGGAATGTCATTACTACATGAAATATAAAAGTCAGGCCAAGGTGATGATTTTATATAGAGACATACAGCATGCTGGAGGCCTTATTGCAGAGAGAAACCTCTGCAGGCTGCATGAATAAAGTATGATGCAATGAGATCTTGGAAGGAGGAGACAGCATTGTAAATTCAAAACATATACATATGCAGGACAGCAAAACTGCATGAGCCCCTTCCTTACTTTTTCCTGTGACAGTATCAGACATCCTGGCTTTTAGGCAGTGTGGTCTCCAGCAAGAAGAGACAACACCAAAGACTCTGGATTTGGCAGGAGTCAGTGTTAGATTGGGTAGCCTCACTCAGCAGCATTGGTCTTCGCTTTTCAAAGTCTCCAAGGCTTTTCTTGCTCTCTTCTTTCTCATTTAAGAATCTTCTCTGTATGCCTTCCACCTAAATCTCCCATTCCCACAGCAGTGGTAAAGTTGTGGATACATAATTGACAATAGTTTTGTGTGTCTGACTTTTCTCTTTGTAACACAATACTTCCCTGATCGAAGAAGAAATCTACAATGATGTTTAGGAAACAAAATTGTGTTCATATATTTCCTGAATTCTGTTTTTATAGTAACATGACTTCTAAGTCTGAAACATCAAGATTAACTTGCAGGTTGCCATGACAACACATTCCCCAGACAGATTCAGTTAAATATAGGGGAGAACTGAGGAGAACAAAGAACAATCTGCAGATGATTCCTTTAATTCCAAACCAAAACAACTTATTCCAGGATTATTCTGTCTGCATAGTCCTGAATTTAGTAGCAGTTAAACCACTCAGTTGAGTAGCATCAGCTTCCACTTCTATTGTTTATTACATCCCTTTGTTTTAATAGCACCTTTATTTGCAAGCCCAAGTACAGCACCACGGTGTAATTCTCCCTGTTCTCTGGACTTTCTGAATCCTATTTTCCCATCTGGCATATTCTATATTTGCTATAGTACACTATCATTATTTAAACTTCTATGGGAAGCAGGATCTAGGTTATACCCTGTAAAAAACATTTCACCCTTATCTGAATTGAACAATAACATCTAGAGTGAATATGCCCTGAAAATGTGCCCTGCCAATAACTTAATGGGCTTTTCAAGCAATCATTTTGGACTATACAGAGTGTATGTAATAGGTAAAGAAGTGAGTAGAGGAAAAGAAGCAGAAGCTATGTGTTCTATGTTCCATTTATATTACATTAGATAACTGATATTTAAATAGAAGCAGTTTTATTGTAAAGAGTTGTAATGGCTTGGTTCACTTATCCAAGTCACAGCACCATTTATGTGGTGGTTTCACATTCACCGTATTTTGTTTACCAATTGGGAGATAGGATTTTGGGAGAAAAGGGCAAAACAGGCCCAACTCAAAGGCAAACAGTTTATCAACACACACATCAAAGGAAGAAAAGGAAAAGAAAAAACTGATGAAAACCTTCAAAACTCCTCCCTTCTTCTTTACAAACTGTTCATTTTCTACAAACAATGTAAAAAGGCAAAAATCAGAACTCCAGGTCAGTACCACTCATTCATTCAGTCTTTGAGAGAGAGAAGTCTCTCCTGTTATTTTAGTAACTTTCCACAAGAGAACTAGTCTGCTTGTGGCTGTAACTCACACAACAGCAGCCCGCCCAGGACATTCTGCAATTGTGGAACCTCCCATACCCATGCAGCCTTTCCCCTGACCACACATATGGGTTGTAGACTCACAGATTGGGTGGTACCTGAAAAAAACAAAACCCAAAGAACCTCAAAGGCAAAGAGTCCCTTATCTCAGAGATGTTTCTTCACTTCTTCACTTGCAAAGGGCTTTTTCATATCTCTGTCTGTTCAAGCCTCTCATGGGATCACCAAATCACAACTCTTAGTTCAATATTCACACAGTACATCACAGATACCTTTGCTTTAAAATCCACAAATCATCTCCCCAATGTGTATTGTCCACGATTTAAAGGAATACTTTTGCATATTCATGTCACAGTCTGTTACTAAAAACTTCCAGGAGATTTCAGCCAAAAACTCAGGCAACTTATCATCTTCTCCACTTAAAAAATCACTCTTCGTTTACTGACTTAGATATCTTCACACTGCCCCTTTACATCTCTCCAATTTGGCCTTTTCTCTCATCTCGGAGAAGGGTTAAGAAAAGTCTCAGTCTGTGTCAGGAAGGAGTTAGAGCTTGCCCATCCCTGTGGTGGTCACGCAGTCTCTGCCGAGCGGGAGCTGCGAAGCTCTCAAAGCCATGGTGAAAGTTCAGAAGCAGCAGCAGCCAGGATCCCAGGCGTTCAGCAGACTGACGGATGCCTTTCCCTTACCAGCCCTCAGTCTCAATCTGGGGTGGCTCAACGCGGGGCTGCTCCCAGCGGCCCGGAAAGGGGGAAGCGAACATCCCCTCCCAGCACTGGCCCCAGAGCAAGCAGCTGCCGGGCCTTTTCCTCCCCTCTCCCTGCCGGCAGCCCGGGGAAAAGGGGCTCAGCAAACCCGGCCACACGGGGGGCAGCGGGGCCTGGCCCAGCCTGGCCACTGCACGATGTCACCTCCTGCCAGACCGAAAAGGAAGAGAGCCTCGAACCCTGTCTGAGATTTATGCGAGTATTGCCAAAAGCCTCTGCTTCCTGAGTGGTCAAACCACATGCCAATTAGAAAAACTGACCTCTGATAGGTCCTTGTCTTTTCTTAAAAAAAAAAAAAAATGCAAAGTCCTGTCAGGGAAAAACTTCAATTTTCCTCTTCAACTGAAAACCAAACTGTGGCTGTGTTAATCCACAATAAGAGTCCTCAGGAGCTTGCTGAGGCTTTGGAAGTCCAGCAGATCCAGACAAAATACAGCTACAGCAAATGATGGCACACATGGTGTCTAAAGATCTAGAGTTCACCACCTTCTTTACAGTATATGCACAAGACAAACACTTGACCTTTTCTCTTTGCTGAGTAGGCTGTAGTGTTTGAACTGTTACTCTCCAGAGCAATCATCCTGCACACAATCAGGCCATGAACTTAATGATACCTTATTATTGTGGTCTCTTCCCTCCTGTATCCCCTTCCTGGTTTTCCTCAACACAAGATTCTCAAAACACCAGGCAAAACCACAGAAGTAGAAAGCAAGCAAATGAACAAATTTGGGAGAAACTGTGGACTACAGCAATGAATATTAAATGAAGTATTAGTACTATTAAACATATTAATTATTAAAATTTTCCTTGTGCCCAGCAGAAACCACACCAACCCTCTTAAGTAAGAAGTAATATTCTGTTGCCCTACCAGGCCATATACATCCCCAAAATGTGGGGATGGCTTTTTGCTCTCCTCTTCACAAATTCTAATACTAAACAGGGGCAATCAAAAAAGTATCCAGGAAAGTATCCAGGAACCTGTTTTACAATCCATCACTCCACTACACCTTCTTTTTCATTTCTCTACAGAACTGAAAGCTGCCAGAGACTGGCAGATTAATTTTTAGAAGGCTTTTTGTCCAATATCTGCACAACTTGGAACTGTCATTAACCAATAAGATTGCTCTCTTGGGTTTCAGCATGTTTAGAGTATGGATAGCACACAATATAATTTTTTTTTCCCTAGAAAGTCAGTGCCATGGTGGAATGCACTGGACATGCACTTCTATTGCTTGCTTATTGCCATCTAAATACTTTGTCCTTGACTTGCCTAAATGTTGAGATACTATTAATATTTGTATGAAGCTCAAAATTACTTTTATGTGTAGATATATCAGTTTACTGAAGTAGTGATCTGAATCCATATAATTTGTGTTTAATGTTTTTTCAGAATTTACTAACAAAGTCTGAGCCACATATTCAAGCTACAGAATCCAATTTAACATTGTAGACATGTCATCCTTTATAAACTTGTCAAATCATAGCAAGTTCACTATCGTGTCTGATCGGCTCTTTAAATATTTGTTTATTCTGCTAGGGATTTAATTCTTATTTTAATATTTAAATTGTTGAATTTCAGCTTCTAGCCACTGAATCCAATAATTCCTTTGTATTATATACTCCCTAATATCCCTTTTCTGGATAGGTACAAGTCATCTCTCAATTTCCTCTGATAATAAGAATTAACTGAGTTTCTGAGGCCTGTTTTCCTGTCTTAGACCTATAGTAGTTCACTTAAAGCTTCAAACTGTAATCCTTCTCTTTAGTCATCCTAATGCTGGATTAGCATCTGTGATCTCCAGAGTATTCTTCAGCCTCAGATATATGTCAAAGACAGGGCTGGAGCACCTCTCCTAATATAAAAAGGCTTCAGGAGCAGAGGATGTTCAGCCTGGAGACGGAAGGCTCCAAGAGGATCTTATAGCAGTTTTGTAGTGCCTAAGGAGCCCACAGGAAAGCTGGAAAGGGACTTTTTATGAAAACAGGATGGACAGCAAGTAAATCCAAGGGAAGCTCACCTTCTTGATGAGTCTCTGCAAGTCTTTGTAGTGTGTTTATCAACACCCCTAAACTATCAGCAGCTGACTACTTTGAACAAAATCCCCACCTAGGACAGGTGTATTCCCTAATGGCAGAAGATTGCTCCTCAGCAGACATACATTACATTTCCTCTGTAATGCTGGCAACTAAAGATGTGCTTTCATATGTATAACCTAATCCTGAGCCTAAATGTACTGCACATTTTTCAAATGCTCAGTTCATGTGCCCTCCTCTAAAGCGTCTCCTATGCACACTTGTATTCAACTTTTTAATTTTTTCCTTGCAAATTACTGAGAGTTTGATTTTAACAATTCCATTTGCCTTTGAACAGAAGCCATTTCTAGCAACCTTATGTGTTCTGTAAACTGGTGGCATTTTCAGTTTCAACTACACCACAGTGAAAGGATAGCAACAATACTTTTTTGAGAAATGCATTTCTTCTCAGCCAGGTTCTGCACTTACTGAAGTCCTAAACCAAGCTTAGCTATATAATTAAATTACTAATAGAAAGGAGTAATGAATCTAAGTACGCAAGACTGCGTGAATGAGCACAGCTTAAATTGGACAGAGATTTCACATAAGGAAGAAGCAAGCTACATGTATTGCAGTCAGCTGGAATTTGTAGAGGTGTTTGCTTTTTCTTCATGAAGATTTGAGACCATGGAATTTCACTCTCAAGGTTGTTGAACTTGCACATCACCACAAAATACTGTTGCTTTATCCACTAGTTAATCTAAATCTCCTTTTCTCATTTTAACATGAAGAGGGTTTTAACACAGATTAGAAATTTGGCAGGTATGCACCAGCCCTGACATGCTTTAAAAATACTTCTTGCACTTTATCAGCACGTGGTGTTTTCTGATACTGCGTCAACAAAGATGCAGAGGAATGCGCTACATATTGTGTTTATAAATGCTAGTAAGAGGCAGCCATAAAATTGTGAACAAGATGTCTTTTGTAATTTTTTTAGCAACTGAAGTTTAGTAAAATTGAAGGAAGAAGTTGGTCTTCCAAGTCCCAACATACAGTTTAAAAGAAGCTGGGAAAAATGGTTTGACTACACCCTTTAAAATCCAGCTTTCAAAAAGAAAAAGGTATAGCAAGGACATTACACATACATTATTTAAAATTAATAAGTCCCAGAAACAGAAAGCTGTTCTGGAACACAGCAGTTCAAAAACATAATGAATAATGATGAAGGGTTGAACACACACACTACAAAAATCAAACAACACTGACTTCTCAAAAATCTGTATACTAGCTATATTTATGCTGTAAACCACAGGTGAACTGTGTATGGTCTGAGAAAGTCACAGCCATCTTAAATCAAGTTCTATCACTTTTATTTTGCTCTTTGGTGTCAGTAATTCCACAGCAAGATTTATGTGGCAGTAATCTTGTTTTTGTAGGACTTCATTATTATTTGTGCACAAAGAAATGGAAAAACTATTTTAAGACACTCCTGAACTCCTGAATGGTCTCCCCATTAGCTTTATTAAACAATCCAAGTTCTGAGAAGATTTAGTTAAAGAGCATATTGGCATAAAAGAGAACTTTGTTCTCATTTGTATCAGTGTCTCTAGTAGGCAGTCTAATCCAGACAGTATAAATGCAAATGAAATACTAGACAGAACAAAGTGAGCAGAGCACAAAATCTATGGGGTGGGGAGAAAGGGGGTGAGGATGTGGGGAATAACAGTACCAGTTCATTCTATTGAGTATGGGACTAATGGCATTTGGAAGTCGCTAACAAAGAATTATGAACTTATGTGATAGTGGGGCATAAAAGCAGCCTGTGATTGTTTGAAGCAGTTACATGCTGCCTCGTTTTTCTTTGCTGGGTGTTAATGTGGGGAGTATAACGGATGGGTATGCATTAGCCTATGTCTTATTTTACCATTGCAGTTCTGGGGTGCTGATGTATGGGAGGAAAAGTAACCCAGTGGTGTGGTCAGTTCCAGAGCAGTTCAGTTGAATACCTATACCATACCCCACGAGTCACTGCACACAGAACACCTTGCAGTCCAATAGATAACAGGCAATGCTGCACACACAGTACAATTCCATACATACCATACACACTATGGCACAAAATGCAGTGCAATGCATGGTATGTGCAATAAAATACAGGCCTATACCATGTAGTACAATATATGCAATACATACATGTCGTGGTGCATCTTTTAGCCTTTTCATGTTTATTA
>VWYP01023430.1:0-16489 GCA_013400435.1 Pycnonotus jocosus
ATATACTGTATTTAGTTCTCTTATATACATTTACAAGGATATCCATTACCCAAGAAAATAAATCAGTGAAAGCAAATAAGCTCATATCAGAGTTTAATCTTTTTAAGTTGTTAAAGAAAACAAATAAAATTAACCTAAAAACAGGTATAAGTAATTTCACAGAGAAAAACACTAGCTATTAACTAATGTGTTACTATAGTGAAGAGAGGATAATCATATAGCTAAGACCTTAACAGAAGGTGAATGAATGTAAATGAATTTGGATTATACATAGAGCAATAAATCCATAACTATGCTTAAGGATAAAAGAAATCTACATGGGAGTGAGGAACTCTGCATCTTTTAATACTTTCCAAAAACTGCTATTTGGTGTTTGTCAGTAAAGATTCTGTAAGAGCTTCAATGGACAATTGCAATATTCTTTCTATGATGTCAGGAAAAACACTGGACCGAGTGAATAAAAATGAAACTTAGAAATGAAAAATGAAGAAATTGAATAAAAGATGCTATTTGGTGCATTACTGCTTATTTTCTCCTTCATAATTCATTAGAAAGTGAATTAAGACATGTAATTTGATGCTTTAATCTTATTTCCTCTTCACAAATACTACTCACAAAATACTTGTATGGTTGTCTTTTTATTGTTCTAACCAGACAGATGAAAAAAAGACCCAGAAAAATCAATAAATATTAATTTCCCATATTTTGGTGACCTGATACCAAATGAATTACAAGTATTTCTTCATCTTTTAAAAGACAAGAATGAATTCTTGGGAAATTCTATTGTTCCTATAACAGTACAGCTGAAAAGACTTTTGTCTCCAGCAGTTTTCTTGGGTTTTTTTAATATTCATTCATATCAAACCTTAAACACTTCCAGGCATGGGGGATTCGGAACTTCTTGGGGCAACCTGTGCCAGTGTCTCACCAGAATTTCTTCCTAATATCTAATCTAAGTCCATTCTCATTCAGTTTAAAGTTATTATTCTGTGTCCTATCACCACATACCTTTGTCAAAAGCCCCTCTCCAGCTCTCTTTGAGCCCCTTCTGGTACTGGAAGGTGCCCTAAGTTCTCCTCAGAACTTTCTCTGCCTCAGGATGAGCAGCCCCAACTCTCTCAACCTGTCTTCATAGGAGATGAGCTCCAGCCCTGTGATCATCACCGTGACCCTCCTCGGGACACTCACCAACAAGCCCTTATCATCATATTCACCCCATGAGATAGCCCATAAACATCCCTTCAGGTAGCATCTGAAGGTTTTTTCACCCCCATTTTGATAAGAACCAGAGTGGATGTTATGTTACCCTGTCAATTACATAAATGCAATTAATCTGTTATCCTTAACAAATTAGAATGAGAGAAGAAGTGTTCATCAAAAAAAACCCAAAAGAAAACAAAACAACAAACAAAACCAAAACCAACCAAATACAATCTTTGCAGGAATAAAGCCTCCTTTCTTGTGAGTTGAACAAAAAGCATTTTGTTACAGTTTCTCTAATTGATACTTTAGACAATATTGGACCTGATTTCATAGTTTTTAAAGCTGTTGAGACTGCTTTTCCTTGTCTGAATCAGCAAGGTTTTAAAACATTACTATAAATAATTATTTATTTCAGAATCTAGCAATTACCTGTTTTAAGGGATGACTCCTTCTTCCTGTGCAGTTATCTATTCTTTGAAGTGTATTTTTTTGGATATTGAAGCAGGGACCAAATCCTACTTTCAAAGTAGGGACCTAATTGTATTTTTTAAGATATTGAAGTAGAGACCAACAGGAAAACTGTTGGGCCTAATCAATATGTCTGTATTTTCACATGTGCTCAAGTTCCCTCACTCTATAGGGTGTTAATTTCTTTATTGGGAACTAAATCCTATAGCTAGATACTTATCAGCAGTTGCCGTATTCTATATTTCTCAACAGGTTTCTGTTGATTTTGATTCCCTTATCATTGAATACAGTTATTAGTTTGTTGGGTCTCAATTAATTGATCTGTTTTCATGTATAGATATTCAGATAATGTCCTAGGGAGAAGCAAACAGAATGAAGAAAAGAAATAAATTATGTTCTACATTCAATTTCCCATTTGCTTTAAGGTGATAAATATAGCATAACATTTAAATATTGACCATCATAACTCATCAGAAAGAACAGTTCACCTAGTCAGATAGGAGAAACAAGAGTTTTCTGACAGTTTACATAGATTGTTTATCTTTCACTTATTTCTTTGAGGGTATTTCTCTAAAGTTATGAAGTTTATAATTTTATTACTCTTCAGCTTTTATATTTTCTCTTTATTAATCTGGAGAATCTATGTGCAGTGAACCATCAGTTCCTCCACCCAGTGTATAGTTGTCTCTAAGAAGTGATGGATTTTAAGAAGCACCTCTGAGATTCATTCAAGCATTTAAATTAAATTAAAAAGAGAGGAACTTTTTTGTTCCTAATTAAATATTGCAGCCACAAATGTTGTTACAAAAAGTAGACCCATTAGATATGGTTAGACAGACTTTGGATCCTAATTTAACAGGAAATATTTGGTTCCTGGTTCCAGAAATGTGTCACTTGAACATAGAAAATCAAGCATTTCAGTGTAGTGCAAACCAGACAGCTGCAAATACTGATGAGAAAAAACAATGCAAAATCTTGCCACATTCTCAGATGAAGCAACCAAAATCTCTTTAGAAGATCTGATCTTATATAAGACTAATTTTTGAGAAATAATATGTGGCTCTGATTTTACATGTCTCAGACTTGGGCTTGATGTTAAAGCAGAAAGCCTTCTGATGTTTTGAAATTCTGAGCTCTGTTCCCAAGCTCTTTCATGTAAATAAGAAATGTTTACATTCTTTAGTTCTGATAGAATATTTGAGTGACTGGTATGGTCACCAATCCAAGTGATGGGTTGACCTGCTTTGGCCAATAATTGGCCACCTTTGTACAGTGTATATAAATAGAGTCAGAAAAATAGAATAAAGAGATTTTTGCATGCTGACCTTCGGACTGTCTGCTTGGTCCTTTCCAAACCCCAAAAAACAATTGCTGCACCCCCAAAAGGTGCAACAATAATAGAAATGGCTTTTTAAATGGATCTGAGAATATGTCTGGTCAATGGAGGAAGAGAATTTTTCTAAGAGCTTGTAACCATTTCTGTTCAATTTTTTTTTTTTTTTTTAATCATATAGACCTAGAGGGAAGACTTACCAGGCATTTTGTAGAAAATCAGAGAATTTAATTTGGCTTTCAGAGGTTCTAATAATTGAGCAGTATGTGAAGTCAACACACTTTTCATGGTCTATTTAGCTTTTTGGAAACTGGTTAAACATTAATTTGATTGTGGTCAAGAAGTTCCATATAGTCAGGCAATCTTTGTGAAATCTCATATAAAGTCTTTGATATCCAATGGCTGGAAATATACTAGAAAGTCTAAAAGCAAAATGTTTTAGAAAGTCACAGCTGCCTCTTGGAATAATGGGGCTGGGACTAAAGGACATTATCTTTTCTTTATATTATGCAGAGGAATAAACTAAAAGCAAAAATGTGACTCATATCCAGTCCATTGAGAAACCTTTCAAGACCATCCTTCTTTTTGAGAAGTGATGCTAAGAATGCAGTGGATAGGGGAATATGGGGAACAGCAAATATCAGACATCTAAGGAGAGGCTGAGGCAGGTAAGATCAGGAATCTGCCTGATTTAGACTTTGGCTTATTTAAGCTATGCATTTTTTTCTTAAGTCCACTTGTTCAGTTCGAACAGTTCAAAACAAAAGTGTTACAGTTCCTGCCCTCTTTGGCTGAGTCACAAGGGTACAGTCTGAGATTTATGTACCCCTCAAAATCGTGTCCATATGTGGTCTAGAGTAAGAGGTCCTTGCTTGCCCATGGGCACTGTACTGTGAAAGCAATGTGCTATGGGCAGCATCCCTCTCATTGCTTCACAGCAGCAGCCAGCTGCCACTTCTCATGTTTTTTTGGAGAGCTTTGTTGGCAGCAAGATAACTCTTGAGCCATGCACTGAAGACTGGTGTAAATGTCTATGCCCGAATGGTCGAGTCAAATGTTCTGATTTGTCCTTTGCTGCAAGTCAGGCTGGGTAATCAAAACAGTCCTTTCTGCCTTGGTATGTGTTCAGTCTGCTAGCTGGCTTTAAAAAGAAAAATGTCAGGCTTTTATTTTCCATCAGGTTTCCAGGACAAAAAATAAAGCAGTTTGCTGACATTTCAGAGCACTTGCAAATACGTAATGTGCTATAAAAATGAATGAGGCAATGAAGGACTTATTCAACATATTAAAGGATTCAGAGAAATGATCAAGGATTAAAGATTAGAGAAGAGAAGCTGAATTAAGGAACTCCCTTTAAGAGAGTTGATAAATACAGAACAGTAAAGAATGAGTAAAGGTCTCATCCTTTAAAAGCATATTGAACTATTAAAACAGCAACAACAAAGTGAAGCAATAGCAGAAGCAAAAGCAAACCAATATCCATGCAGAGTCACCAGAAAATAACTCTAGGACTTTTTCTGTGTGTGTGTGCAGTATAGCACCCTGCTTTTTCAGATTCACCAAGGAAAATGGGAGAAGGACGATGGGAAGTTAAGCCTGGCCTTGTGCTCTCATGCTTTAATGCATTTCATGGAGAGAAGTTATAGCACCTAGTATGTTCCTCCCATACTGCAGTTGAGTCCAAAGTAAATTTGTCCAGGACTGATAATCTAGATAAAGACAGATAATGTGTGGAAGGTCTTAATGGAGGCTATATTTCCACCTTTTTTTGTTTTGGATATTTTGCTTATCTTTGATGATTCCTAGAACCAGAGATACCTGCCAGACACCTTGGAAATTACCAAGAAAGGGACAATTCTAAAAAATTTTGAGATGATTTTTCCTCGTATACCCATCCTTTTTCCTGATTTAGAATCAGGACTATTAGACTATTCTTTTGCCATTGTATCATCAGATTTCAGTAAAGCAAACAAACAAAAATGCTTTTTGTAGAAAATCCATGTCATAACTGCTGGCAAAATTCTCTATTAGTCTGCTGCTAAGAGGCTCAGGTGTAGACTTGTTCTGTTCAGGCAGAAATAACTTGTGTCTGGAAAGATAACCTGTGGTTATTAGATACTCTAGATTTCAAAATTATTAGAAACCTGGCCTTATGAAAGTCAGTGCAAATGGTAGTTATTTCAGTGGATCAGGTTTTTATTTCTTCTTCTTCTTTTCATTTTCTGTGACAACTTACCTGACAATAAATCTGTAACCACAGGTCAGAAAAAATACCTAATGTCAGAGGAAGAAAGCCAGTCTTTGAAAAGTTACCAAATTTTGAAGAGTTAGATAACCTTCATTCATTGACCACACAGTGATTCTTGAAGAGAAAATCATCATCTCTGAGATTTTAAAATACTTTACATAGTGTTAAAACTCTGCTAGAAGGGCATAGGCACTTAAATGTATGCAAGCTTTCTGCAGATCTTCAGCCATTGTTTTCTTTCTAGAATCATTGCTTTGCCAGCAAGGCAAAATCTTGTATATTTCTGTCTCTCTGTGGTAATATAAGAATCCATTGATGGATTTAATTAAATTTAATTAAAATTGATTTTGATTAATATGGTAAATTGTAATTGCAATTTTGCAGGGTGTCTACTCTGAGACACAGTGATTTATTAGCATATTAGCATAGACTGTCTATTTAAAGGTCATTATTACTTCCCAGTTTATTTGCAGTTTGCATAAAATATAACTTGCCCTCAAGATAAACCAATATGAAAAGAACTTTAATATATTTCCTTTAATAAAAAATAAATAAAGTTATTTCTAAGGTCTGTTTTAATGAGAATGAATTGCTTTAAAAAACAACAGCTAGAAGTCAAAAGTGTTCTAATATATGTAAAGCTGAGAATTCCTGAGTTCTGAGTAGGTTCCAATAAAATTGGATTATTGCTGGAAAATTCAGTTCCTGTCTTGACATTGCCAGAATCAGAGAGGTGAATTTAATTCAGATTGCTTTGTCAGAAATCCCAAGGCTACCTTAGGGCTTTTAAATGCTCAAGTACTTTTCAAGGGAAAGTGAATGAGAATAAATGTTAAAAATATTAGATTAAAAGCAGTGATTATGTCAGACAGTGAGTAAGTAGAAAAATGACCCAGCATTGCTTTTAAAGAGAGTAATTTATCCCTAGTATAGACTAAAAATAAAAGGTAGATAAAAAACCCCTTATTTTAAAAGGAGTGGAATTCTTGTAGAGATAGAACTTATATGGTCAGTTTATTTAATCTTCTATATGTAATGTTTAGATAAAAGGCACTTTGGAATGCTACAGTAGAGGTAGCTTGCAGGCAAGATCAAAATACAGCTCCTTCAAGTTTATGAAAATTGATTGAAACTAGCAAATAAACAAACTATTCATTATTGCTTGACAAGACTCAGCAGCACAACAGAGCTCATGAGAGTCTGGGATCAGTGATTACCATCTCCCAGCTGAATGCCACATCCCAGCTCCTCAGGGTAGATTTATCACCACGTATTACAGCACTGGTGCAGCATTTCCTTCTCTTTGAATGTGTGTGAATGTGAGGCTCAGAGTGCTGTTCCACAGATGCTTTTTCAAAACGGTGATATAATCCTCTTTTAGAAACCCTCCCATTAAAAAGAGAAGATATTCAAGGTATTCATCACAGTCCCACAGCCAGGCTTGCTCTCATGTGGAAGCAGTAAGCAGCCCCATGGCACAGAAGCCAGTGTCCCACCTACAGAAACGTGCTTCTTTCATCTCAGCACATGTTACTCCGGTCTGAATCTTGACCAAATATCAGCTAAGTGCTATGGCTTCATCTGGACCACCTGTCTGTAACATATTCTTGTTAAAAATACTTAAACCACATTGAGTCCCTCTGCTCAACAAAGGCTCTCCTGACTCTGGACCACAAGTGTGCCAGCTCAGGACACTTGGACATTGATCAGTGCCTGAACATCGTCAGCTAGATTAAGATGGACTTTATTACTTTTGCTAAGTCATCATCAGAATTTTTCTTCCCAACATAGAGGCATGATGAGATTTTTGTTTTTAAATTATAATAAAAAATTATATTGTGGCTAGTTAGTGTGCCTCATTCCATACAGGTGCATGGCATTTGTGCTATGAAAGCTGGTTGAAAAGAGCAGTGCTATAAACATAAAGAAAACGATTTTAACTCTGCATGAACTTGCCATACACCCTCATTCTGGGCTTTTTTCCATCATTGAGTCTGCATTCACCTATATTTTTTCTCCGACACTTTCGCAGTTTTCTCAAATGGACGGTGATCATCAATAGTGAATAGGCACCCAATTTAGAGAAGCTAGGTGGCTGCATTGTGGCCCAGAGCCACTCCACATCACTTGAGCTGCTCTCCAGGATCATTCCCTGCATGGATGATGGTAGCCATATAGGCATGCTACTCAGTATCAAAGTACAGGGGTACCAAGAATGCAGTTTGTATCTGCCATAAATTTTCTCCATCTCAGTGTCTGCATTCCTCCTCCAACCCAAAACGCACTTGGACCACACTAGATAAGCATTCCTGTGCCTTAATCCCTTTAATCCTCTACAGCTTAATCCCTCCCTTAGCACAGCTGCTAGGCACCTGATGGCTGCTTCCACTCTGAATGCAGTGCTGGATATATGCTCTGCAATATATTAGCCATTGCCAAAAGCCAAGGGGCAATGCAAATGTTGCTCCTGCTTTTCACCAGCTGAGGCAGTAGGGATGGGAGCAAGAGACTTCTGGTATCAGAGTGAGAGCAGATGTGAGCACAGGTCTGCAGGCTGGACAGTGGGATGCCTGCCTGGGACTTTAGAGGCTCTGAGATGTTTAATGTGGGAGCCATGAAGCAGAACTCTCCTTATACAGATTGCATATGTGCTTGTTTGTGCAGATGTTGCTGGGCTTTACTACATCACAGCTCTCAGCAGAAGGGATATCTTCAACTCACATCACAGAAGGGGGCTTCTCATGCAGGGTTGTGGGTCTATTGTGATTCACAGTTTGAGCACAGGATGGCCTCCTGTATTACAGAAAGCTGTTCTCTGCCAGAAGACAGCCCTACCAAGAGATAAAGTCAAAAAATGGGGCAAAAAGTCTGCTTAAAATTTCCTCATCCACCACAATACCTGCTCCATGCAACATGTTTCTGTGTCATCTCACATTGCATGTAATCCATCACCCTCTTTTGGCTACTGCCTCTGGCACAGGCACAAGCACCAATAGTGGCTGATTTTTCTATTATTAAAGGATGATTTAAATATTAAACTCAGGTAAGTACCTGTGGCTGTGAAACCAAATCTCTCTCACCCAAGGCTGCAGAAATTCCCTTTGGTCACAAGAAAACTTGGATGTCATCTGTACTCCTTCTCTTTGGTGCTTGCTGATGCCAAGGTTAAGTGTTTGGCATATCACAGCACCAAGCCTCAAAGAGTTCAAGAATCATCTGGACAGTGCTCTCAGCCACATGCTGTGACTCCTGAAAATGGTGCTGTGCCAGGAGTTGGACTCCATGGTTTTTGTGTGTCGCTTCCAAATCAGCTTCTTCTGTGATTCTGTGATTCACAAAATGTCATTTTATATTAAAAAAAATCTAATAGTTGAAAGTGGGGAATTTATATCCAGACCTGACCTATAACTACAGTGTGGCAATTCACCAAAGCTTGGAGCAGCAGGACAGAAGTCCACAAGGGGCTGCAGAATGCCAAGCCTGACACCCCACTTTCATTAAGGAGGTTTAGAAACCTTATCTCACTCTGGTCTCTCGTGTTTAGGGAGGATCACCTGCTGCAAGTCTTCATCTGTATGTCTGTGAGGTTTGAGATGGCTTAGAGATTTGGTATATGTGGCAACATAAGTATGTATGAGATGGACTTGCTAAATGTGTGTGTGCGTGGGAGACAGACACACCCATCTCCACGGGGACCTTGGGTAGGTGTGGGTTTGGGTGCAAGGTCCTGCATCTGCCTTGCTCCCAACCAAAATGGGGAAATTCTCTTCCTTTACACCACCCAGGTTGAAAGCAGAGAGCCAAGAGCAGCAATGGCAGAGGACCAGCTCCAGGGAGCCTTCACCTGTCTACACTGGGAAACAAGAGACCTGTGTAGGGGTGGTGGGCAGGGCTGACCAGCCTTACTGTGCAGTGTAGCCTTTGAGTTGCCCTTCGTGGCTGATGTCACTGATGCTGAGCTGTCCCTGCCTGCACTGAGGCCATTTCAGATGGACACTTGGGTGGGGGCCAGAGAAGGGTGGAAATTTGAGTTATAGAGTGGTGGGTTACCTCCTCTGAGTGGGTGGCTCTGGGGACAGCTCCACAGCACTAAAGTTGAGTGTGCGTGTGCTTTTCCCTCCACTCTTTGGTCATCCCTGAACACAGCTGCAGATGCATACAGCCACCAAGAATACTTCATTTATCTTTCAGGAAAATCCACTCTTGATTAAATCTCCTGGGCTATTTTAGTGTTAAGACCAGGTGCCAGATTTCCTTATATTATAAATGAGTATGGCTAAGAGGACTTTGGCTAAATTACTCTCTAAGTAGGTTTGACTCACAATTAGCAAAGGCTGTTTAAAAATGTGGGCTGAGGCTACAACAAGGGAAAAGACATTATGCTGTCACAGGCTATCACTGCAGACAGCCATGACAATGTATGACTGAGGAATACCCTACCAGGTGTTGGCCTGAAATACCTGCTGCCTTTTGAGATCTGAAGAAGAAATTTTCATAATAATTATTTTTGTTTTCTTTTTCATTATTAAGGCATATAATTGTTCAAACAGATAGACTTCAGAACCATTTTAATGATGTACAAAAAGTGTAATTAGCATGTAAAGTAATATCTCACTCAATTTTCTGTGTTTGCTCTGGGAAAATGTTTTAGTAATTATGCTGTAGA
The DNA here is from genome assembly GCA_013400435.1 of Pycnonotus jocosus. Taxonomy (NCBI): domain Eukaryota; kingdom Metazoa; phylum Chordata; class Aves; order Passeriformes; family Pycnonotidae; genus Pycnonotus; species Pycnonotus jocosus. Next base: position 9,919 of record VWYP01023430.1, read on the forward strand.
TGCCAAATGCCATGAAGAAATCTCATTCCTAAGATATTTGGCATATGTTTCATTCTGTCCAATTTAGTTTTCTGCATGTTGATGAGAAATGCCAGCTTTTTATTTTTCCTTTTTATTTTTTAGTGATGGGATTGCTTTTGTTAGCTTTTGCATGCTTTGCTTGCTTCTCTTCAGTGTAATTTCTTTATCAAACAAACAAGATAATAAGACTAATTTGAGACAATAGCCTGATACTTTATAGACCTGGAGTGAAATTTTTATTAGAAAAATTTTATGCTTTAAGGTGCACCAAAATGAAATCATATTAGATTTATAATGAGTCTTGAAGTAATTTAGGAAACATTTTGAAAGAGAGTTTCATTAAAGAAATAAATTAGAAAAAAAAATCTGCACTGTAACTTGGAGCTTAGGTCCTAAGGAAGCTGTGAGGAAGCAGATCAATAATCAGAAATACTTTTTATATGATTGTCTAATATATAGTGATCAAAAAAAGCGTTTCATTTTGGGAGGAAGCTTGACAACTATATGGATGTAGAAACAATCTGCATTTGTTGTAGTGATTGTTGTTTGCTTTTACAGGCTTAATCCTTCAAATACGATGGAGCAGTTTCTTGGTAAATTGAATTCCTGAAGTAAAAATATTAAAGATACCACATCAAATATTATAATTATCAAAAAAAAAGGATTTTAATCTCTATAATGACTTGTTTTCCTTTGTAGGCTTATTATTAGCATATTGCTGTTTCTTTTTTTATCACTTATTCTCAATAATGGCATCTATTCAGTTTGTAGTATTCTCTTTCTGACATGACTTATCTTTCTAAAAATAGTGCACTGTGATAAAGTTGAAGACATGTAGTTCAGGCCATTCCTTTAAAAATAGTTATAAAACTCCAGTTATGAGGAAAGGATTCTTTTCTCTTCTCTGACGCTGTCAGCATCCTGGCAAAAGTATCAGAGCATATTTGAAAATAATCTTAAAAATGAAGCATGGTGAGATTCAAATGGATTGTGGTGACAATTGTTCTTGATAAATTTTCCTGGTATGCCAGTGAACATGAGAGGACAGATGGGATTCATTGGTAATCTCACAACAGCCCAGAAAGTGTTGTAATTTCATGTATTTTAAAAGCCACAAATAGCTCTTTAAACACTTCCTTTATTCTAAGACTTGTCTTGATGCCTGTGAAGGATAAAAAGTCATCAAAAGCTGAGCTGTACAGCAGAGAGGCCTTAGCAATTTTATGCTCTGAAGGAATTTGTTCACACTCAATGTGCTGATGTATGTGGAAATTTCTAGGTCATACTTCATTGTACTTAGTAGTAGTATTAGTAGCATTATAGCGTAATCCATGCTGACATTATATAATCCTAATTTGATTATAGATCCAGCATTCATAAACTGATACCTCAAAAAACATACACACTCAGCAAGAGAACACAGTAGTTTCTCATTGCAGATGAGGGTAAGCAAAGATAATTCTTATCCATCTTTGTCAGCAGCTTCTGAAGTTCAGTTTGACAACCTAACCACTCCCCAAGAGAAAAGTTAGTTTGGTCAGAATGATGTAAAATGGTGATGCTTACAATTATGTAGACCAACTTATTCCTTGCAGATTCAGGGTCAGGAACAGAAGGAACTAAAACCTTACTTGTAGCTGCTGAGTTATCGATATCACTGTCTCTCTAGGGGAACAAGTGCTTTATTCCTGTCAGTGACATACAATGTTTCTACATTATAGCAATGATGTCACTGACATTCTGTGTGAATCAGCCTAGTTTCAAAGAATGGCTGTGAGTCTTGTTTGTCCAAAGATGCTTTGCTTCATGACAGAGATTTCACTAAATGTTGCCCTTTCCAACTTATAAGTATAAATTGCATAAATACTCAGTTTACCTGAATCAGTTTACCAAGTGCGAATGTTCATATATAGAGAAGAGAAAATATATATAATATATAATAAATATTTTAGCCTATATTTTCACTCATTTTGTCCATCTTTTTCTGAGATAAACTCTGAAAATGAGCAGATTCCAGACATTTTCAAGTAAATGCCAAAAGTGCATACCTTCTTTCCTAGCCTGTGAGAAGACTTGCCTGAGTCATTGGGACTCTCAGGTCTTTCTGTACTGAGCTGTGTGTTCAGCCATGCCATTCCACACACAGAGATGCTGTTAGGATGCAGCTCAGTACCCTCTGGCACACACATTTAAAATCACACGTGGCCAGAATTTGACTGCTAGGTGATGGGCTGTCACAGGGAGACAGTTCTAAGTCGGAGCCTCAGTAGGTTCCAGCTCACACAAAGTTCTGGATCACACCTGCTAAGATCTGAATCTGGAGCCAAAAGCTTCAGCTTCTCGCATGGTTCATGGTGAGATGAACTGCCATGACACATCTCTTTGAGAGGCAAATTTTCCCACCCTCCATTGCATTTCCATTGTCACACTGGGCCTCAATACATTGTGGGAAAACTCTCCTGAAAAAGGCAGTATTTAACAAGAATTCTTTCAAAGCAGAGAAGTCAGTCAGAAAATGATCAGTATCCAAATATTATAACACTAAATCTTTCACTAACAAAAACTGTACTGGGATCAAAATACAGAATGTTCAGATAACCACAGGGTTCCTAATTACAGTTATTAGGATTAGGGCTTATGTACTAGTTTCTTGTTTATTTCATTGCTGATAATTTGCCTGCAAATATGTTTTACTGTTCTTAGATTTGACTAAACAGAATTAAGCCTGAATTAATGGAATGACTCAACTTGTAAGCTGATGATTCAGATACCTCAATAATGGGAGTTCAGGAGAGGTTTGCAATAAATAATCTTTAAAAACCCAGTTTTAAAATTCAAATTGAAAACTCTGGATTTAAATGCTCATTTTGGTTTAGTGCATATTCTATCTAGGCCTTGGTTTTCTCCTTTTTGAAAGTCATAAATGTGTTGAATTAGCTAGGGTTTTTTGTACTGTGCACTTGAACTTCACTAGAATCATGACCAGTAATTCTGTAGAGAAGCTACAGGCATGAGAAATGCTGCTGTTGGACAATCATATCCTAGACTACTATAATGCCACACTTTAGCTAAATCCAAAATCATTAACCAATTTATATTGACTACTGCACAAAGGTATTCCACAATCTAGCAGAACTAACTGGGAAAAACAGCCTTACTGGGTAAAAAGAAGTATGAGACTGAGTCTGAATTTTCTCTGGAAAATTCCAGGCATATAGTATAGCAACTCCATGACTTTAATACTCAGCTTGATGTAAAATGCTCTTCTTAAAGTAGGTTTACATCACCATGAATTGTTAGAAATCAAAATAATAATGTTTAACCTGGATTAATACCACAATTAAGACACTTTGCATGATTTCACTGTGTTTCATATTTTTCTAGGAATAGTAGTGCCTTTAGTCATTACAAGAAAGAACTTTTTGTGCCCTTTAAAAAACAAAACCATTTCATCGTTGCAGCAAAAGGGTTCAAACTATACAGGTTATCACTTATGTTCCATTATGCTATCACACAACTGAATTATTGCCACATTCTTTTCCCCTTTCCCTCAAGGTATTTGTCATTTCACATGTATTCAGAAGAGCTGATTTTTAATTGTCACTCTCTGGAGCAAACTCTTTTCTCAGAAATACATCAGTTAACTCTTGTGAGCCCTAGGCAGAGGCGAAAGCTGCACTGTACTACCTGCACTGAATAAAAAACATCATGAAACACAGCATTTTCCAGAAAGCTCCCAATGTAAAAGGAGAAAGGCAGCAAATATATACAAAGCAATTCAGTTTTGTCTCCTCATTTAATAATGCAGAAATCAGGACAAAGTCCCTAATCTCAGCTGGGCCCTTCTTATAGCCCAAAGGAGTTGTGGGCCCCTCCAGAACTGCTCAAAGGCAAAAATCCAAGTGGGGTGAACTGCACTTAGAAGTCACTATTTTCTTCCAAGGACTTCTAAGGGACTCTAGGCTGTCTGACTCTGATTAGAGAGCCAGTTTCTAGAGACTAGAATTCAGCATCTTATTGCTGTAGCAATTATCACTAGTTTCACTGTTGCCTTTCTTTGTTCATAACAGCTTAAATTCCATCACAGTCCCTCATGGTGACCTTTTGTCCTAATGTGTTCAAAAAAGAAAAGTCTTTATCTTCCTTATTACTTTATTGGCTAGCATTAAGTGACTTTTTTATCTCACTGGTGTATTGTGAGAAATAATTAATGTCTGTGTACTGCTTTGAAAATGAGCATAATTGCATCAAATGCTAGTTTGAGGAGAGAGATGCTTTTTGATGTTCTTATTTGTTTTGTTCAGGGTTTAATTGAATCTGTGTTCATCTTCCTCTCACTCTTATGGTTGTGAGTTCAACTCTTTTTTAACCTTTGATCTTTGAGTGGCTTCTCTGAAAACTCACAATTGTCACTCAGTCTGCTCCATTCATGTCTTTCAGATGTTTTAGAAGGGAGAAGAAGGAGATGAAGATGCTTTTTCAGGTCAGAGGGATGGCATGATAGTAAAGTGGAGTGAAGAGAAGCTTTTTGAGAGGCTTGTAGGGAAACAAGATTACCCCTAAAGAAAGGAGAAGTCACCATTGTGGTCCCTGTGGGGTTTTTTTCTCTTCCCTGGGATGGGATTCCTGTCTCATGTGAAGAGTAGGAAGTTCTTTTAGTTTTTTGGAAAGTTTTTGATTCTCATTTTTCTTCAGATAGGTGAGAGGAAATGCAAGTAGAACAACTGATCAAATGATGGCTTTATGACCTGAAGGAAAAGAAAAAATGTAGTGACCAGCTCTCATTGGACTTGGATTCACCTCATTTCTCTGTAAAGGAGAATCTTTGACACTTGAACATTGTGAAAATAAACTGAACAAACATGCAGAAAAACATATGGTAATGTAGAAATATTACAAAAAAAATTGTGATTTACGAAGTATCCCAGAACTGCCTTTATTTCTAGTTGTAGAATCTTGAGATTTTGTACCTGTACAAATAGTTAATTTTTCTTTTGCATCTTTCACAAAAATGCATGGTAATCTAAACATACAAATATGAACAAACTGACAGTGAGCTAATTACAGGAATCTGAGAACACTGGCTAGTTATTTTTCAAAAGCCTGACATTGTAAAAGCTGGAAAACATGCAAATGTTGTTATTTCTCAGATGACTCACAGTAAAACATAATAACATTCTGGAAACTCACACTTACATATACAAAATTCCAAATAAAGTACACAGAAATGCAAAAAGCAAAGAAGTGATCTAGTCCTTGTAAACAATTTCTCTGAAATATTGTAAGAAATGCATCCAGATCTGAATACCTTTGCTCTGAACTATGTCTGGTTTTCATACTACATTTTCTAACATTTAACCACTGGTTTAGAATGGATGGAGACTTTGTTCATATACTTGGTAATGTCAAGTGAATGTTCGACCATATGAGGTGGTCAAATTTCATTTAATCATGAAAATGAAATGTGTCTTTTTAATACCAAAAATTCAGTTTGGCTAGAAGCAGCTTTTTATGATTACATCTTTGACTGGAGATTGCAAGCAGTGCCATGAGATTTGGCTGACCATCTGTACAGGTTGAACACTGAGAAGCGGACTCTCGCAAACTCAGTACAGTGTTATGCTTACAGGGTATTGATAAGCCAGAAATTCGTTCTCTGTCTTGATAATTTTCAATACTAAGTAAGCCAGTAAAACTCACAAACTATATAAGCACAAATAACACAGCAAAACCAGTGGATTAGATGGTAGATTAGATTTTGTGCCCTTTATCTTTTATAATCCAGAATAGCCTGTTTTAAAGCAGTTTTCACTTTTGGAGTAATTCTGGATTTGCAGTCTCAAAAAAAAAAAAAATATATAACTAAAATGTTTTTAACAGTATTATTTTCAGTCAGAACTTCTGAATTAGACAACAAAGCCCAGCAGATTGGGTTTTAGGTGGAGAAAAAAAAAAAGATATGATTATTTTTACCTTGTATTAATTACCAAATGGAAAAAAATAAAGTAAAATTGTCTGCCAGTGATTTTGATGGGTTTGCTTTTCCTAACAGTGATTTCTTGGACTGAATCACTGATCATGCCATGTTGACAAAGAAAAGTGCCTGGGGAAATCTTCAATTAATTCACTCAAAACCTTTCTTATGCTCACCTCTCTGACCTTATGTAGGTGTCATAATGCTCTCTGCACTGCAGGCACACAAAAGTTTATCTTGACCTTTGCACAGTCTCTTGTATAGTTTGGTCTTTTGTTGCTTCAGCTGACTTTGCTCCTGTATTTTGTTATTGTTGTTGTTACCCATATGATCCGACTTCACCTTATTACTAGGAAAATGCCTCAAAAGATCTTACAAAAATTTACAGGGTATTTTTCTTTTCTGAAAATGTACTACAATGTAATTGGGTAATGTTTAGTATAACCATTTTATCTTGTAACTATTATCAGAGAAACAGCAAAAACATCATACCATCTCTTCGCCTCTGCTCCTTATTATCCCTCCAATATTTCCCTTGTTCCACTGGTTCAAGTCAATACTCTTTTTTTTTTTTTT